>JAJJWW010005659.1:0-70636 GCA_023531295.1 Papaver armeniacum | reverse complement strand
GATATCAAATTCCTTCTAGAAGTTTTTTTATTCAAATGATTCACTTGGTGAGGCATAACAATATTATGTTAAGCTTTCACTAGGGTGAGCAACGAAGTATCTCTTAACAATTGAAGCAAATTCCTCCATAAATCAAAATATCATGCACAACCCGATTTTAAAACAACTGAAGCAATATTGTGCACAAAGCAAAATTGAAGCAAAATTTTGCCCAATATTGTTAAAAAATTGAAGCGTGACAATTTTGCTTTCGCAGCCCTTGTGAAAGCAAAGACAATCACAATTTTGCTTTCGCAGCCCTTGTGAAAGCAAAGACAATATTGAGCATGCACCGCCCTTCTTCCAATGTTCAATTATATTGGTTAAGCTCAATATGACAAGAAACTCTTCGTTTGCTCGCCGATGATACTTGATATCTTGTTTTGCAATGAGTTTCCTTTGGGGCAAATGGAAAATTGAAGCCATGTTGGTTAAATTTGGTTCCACATGTCATGCTTATCGGGTTTGATAGACCTGTATCGGACAATATGAAATTTCCAAATAATTTCATTGTTGAACTAGATTTGTGGCTTTGAGGAGACATTAATGTGAATTTTCATTTAGGTTGTAGTAGGAGCTGTGTTAATAATGACTAGACTAGAGACATACAAACTGAAACAAGACTTCACAACAAACAAATTAAGTCTAGTTAAGATGGATAGGGTAATCTCAAGAATTTGAACACCAAAGAGAATACATCATCCGAGATTAGATCATAAATGAAAGAAAAAATGAAAAATATCTTGAATGGTGTCATAATTTTTATTTAATTATTGAGAAATTGATCACGTACATAATAATAAACTTATGGAGATGAAGAAACGTGGGACTAAAAGTGATTAAACTATCGATCACTTCTTCTCTTTTCGAGATCCGTTATTCAAGATCCCGGTTTGAGTGAAATTGTCATTCTGAGAGGAGATATCATAATGCTTGTTTGTTGTTGGTGATGTTGCCGCCTCCGATTGTTTTTCCCATGGTTTTGTTGCAAATGATCCTAGATCTATAATTTAGATTTGGATTTGCTTTCTTTGGCTCTCAGCAAGTGGAAGAGGGAGGCACAGTTGGGATCCATTAGGTGAAAATCTTATGCTACTTATAAGGGATGAGAGATGGAGATCCGACCCTTTGATTTAGGGTTCACTTGTCATTATTTGATCTAACAGCTGTAGCGTGTTCTTTAACCGGCCGATCTGTGACCTATATTTTGTGCTGATAGGCAACTATGATACGTGTGATTGATACATGTCGAGAACTTTCTAAGGTTGGATGTTATTAAGTGCCTCCTAGGTGCATAAAAGTAAAACCAAAACTGTATAGGGTTCATTTATAATCTTCTCATAGATACAAGCATTTCTTTCGGTGTGTCTTTATTTCCAGTCTAGAGATTTGTTTTTTTTCACAATGATTTCGCTTGTAGATCGAGCCCACCTACCCAATCGGCTTAGTGCATCATGATGATGCAACATTGGCCCTTGGCCAAATGCCAAACATAATACGCCATTTTTGGCGCGGTATTGGCCTTAATCTAATCCACCCTTTTTCACGCTCGCGGAAGCTTTGGATGAAGCTTCATCACAAGCAAATGGCGCATCTTTTAGCATGCGCCATGCTAAAACACGGGGTGTTACACTCTATCTTTCAAGGTTCAGGCGCCAGGATATTTTCGCAGCTCTCAATCGTGTTGTCATCCAAACGGCTTTTACTCTCCCTCGGAATCCACGCCAAGGGCCCAAGCTTCCCAAGCAGGCGACGGAGAACTGGGACTGCTGACCACGTCCGTTTAAGATGTAACAATTTGATGACACGCTCATCGACACGGCCTCCTACCACAACATCATTACTTCCCGGACACCTGAAGGCAAGCGAGTTTACAAAACAAGACGCTACCTATTCCCCGTCCGTGATTAAGGACTTGAGAGGAGAAGCTTTGAACGCGCATGGCTACATCAACTTAGAGATCGAGGTGGGAGACGCTATAACACATAGCAAATTCCATATTGTCAAAGAACTAGATCACGACATGATATTGGGACGCTTATGGGTGCTCGACAACAAAGCGAAATTGGATGTGAGCCCTCCGCTAACGTCCACGCCCGAAGGAAATTCCAACAAATCATCCCACTGGTTATCGCATCAACAAACTACTGAAGAAACCCAGGACATCCGGAGAAGACCCGTTGGCGCTAGCTCATGGTTTTCAAATGCAAGTAAGTCTGACCAAGCACCCTTTTCGCAACCAGTCTTTCCTTCCCCCTTTCCGTCATGGGGACTCGGCGCGATTCCTGGCACGAACGCTGTCAAGAAATGCGAATGGGAGGCTGGACCATTTGAACACTTTGCAAGAAGCTTGGAAACTTCTATTGAAGCCAACGAAGCCAAGACTCAAACGGTTGCCGACGTCATGAACCCGTTTTCAATTGGAGATGTAGTGGTCAAAGAAAACACGTTTCAAGTTGGGAAGATGACAGTAAAAATGGATTTGCCTAGTGAAGGAGAAGACGAGCCGTATCTGTCAGTTACGGATACCCTTTTGGGAGGATATTGCAAGCTCATCAATGCAGTCACACCTGAAGGCGTGATAATTAACTCGCGATGGCTCAAGGAATCCAATCCATAAAAAAAAAGGGGGGGGGGGTACTTCCCATTTACTCCTTTTCTTTTTCAGTATTTCCTTTTTAACAATTCCTCTTAGTAGTTGTACTTCCCCAAGATGAATACACCGTTTGTATTTCTCCCTGGGGATTCCCTTCCCGTCAAAAAAAAAAAAAATATACATCTTTTTCCAAGCAAATTCTCCAGATATCGCAGAAATACATCGGATAAACCCGTAAAAACCACCGCAGCCATCATACCACAACCTCTTTCAAAAATATATATGGAGCAAAATGTTTATTATGAAGAAGGAAAAGATGAGTTTACCAAAAAAAAAAAAAAAAAAAAGAGGAGGCATCAGGGGAACTAAGCAGCTAACAGAAATAACAAAAGGGAGGAACTAGCCCTCGAAGGGTGGAGCACAAGTCCCTTCGGGCAAAGCTATCTTCAAACACTTTCCCCAGCAATCCTCCGGGAAACAAAGGTTCCATTCAACGGTTTTAGCGGAGAAACCTCAACATCCCATCCTGAAGGCAACCACAGCAGCAGCAGCAGTGTCCTCCCCGACGACCATTCCAGCATACGCCACCATGACCTCTCTGGTATTACCAACAACACCTTTGGCATCAACTTCAAAGGCTATTTCGTTTCCATCATATGCTACTTCAAAGGTTTTCTCATTAACATTTCGAAGAAAGTTCTTCGATTCACCCGCATCAAAATCAAGAATCATGGCGCTCTCCTCCACGCTCACTGAACCCAAGAGAGTCCGAGCATGTACATGTTCTTCGTGGGGATAGATGAAAGGGAGGTCCTTAACAATTTCATTAGCTTCATGGAGCAAGGACTCAATCCCAACCAATGCCTCCTCAAGAGAAGAAGATTGATCTGCGCCAATTCTGAAGTCCTTTTCCGAAAAGTTAAAGGCATGGCTATCCCTGGAAGGTCCCATCATACACTGCAAAGAATGGGAAAATGATCAAGTTCAATCCTATCTATACGCATATAAAAGAGGATAACATGAACAGAGAAGAAGAAAAAAAACATACCGATATGATTTTCTTAGCCCGAATAACCCTAGTCGGGATGTTTTCGCAAGAGTCAGATCTCGCGCCTTCACTTGGAGAATCTCACTGTTTGGAGGATGATTCGTCTCTAGGCAAATAAAAGAGAAACCAACAAGAAGAACCCCTCTCAAACAAGGGAGATGATGCGATTGCGATTGGGTATGAATACGGAACCTTAAAAAGGAAAGGAAGCAATGAGGGACATAACACTCCGGGATTTTTTTGGCATGGACGATGCCCTAATTGAAGCCGCCAGCGTGAAGGAAAGGCAAAATAAGGAAAATTTGCTATCTCAAGAAAATCCTCCTTATTTACATCGGTCACGCCATAAGCACGCACAGCTTCCCACACCTTGCGCTGGTCCCACCAAGCTAGCACATCTGGGTTTCCAAACTCACGCCAACTTCCCAACATCACCCAAGTTGACCGGCCCCACCAATTGTGCCGACTTCCCAATGGCCTCCCAAGTCACGCCCCGCAAGCACGCAGACTTCCACACCTTGCGCCTTGTCCCACCAGCTAGCACACTCGGTTTCCTAACTCACGCCAACTTCCCAACGTCGCCCCAGCCGCACCGGCCCCACCAATTGTGCCCGGCCTCTCGATTTGTGCAAAACTACCGGAGGCAAGGATTCCAAATCCTACTTATAAAAGGTCGGACAAGCCTCCTCAATTCTCTTTACGGTTTCTTGTTGATAGTTTGTCACCATCTTATGCTTACCTCGCAACAAAGCCCTGTTCCGAGCTAAGCGGGGGACTTAATGTTGATGGTGTTTTTAAACAAAGGATAAAATCGTAAAACCCCATGACCTAGTGTTACCCGCAACACATTAACTAAGAGCATTTAACTTTCGGGTGTAAATAATTAATAGGGTATTTTTTCAAAATACCAGATTAGGGTTTTCTTCGACCGCAACCCTAATTCCAAACCAAACCGCACACTGCGCACCATGGCAACAATGCCAAAACCAAGCCGCTGCACTGCGCACCATGGAAAAAATGCCAAACCAAGCCGCACATCTGCGCACCATGGCAACAATGCCAAACCAAGCCGCACACTGCGCACCATGGCAACAAAGCCAAAACCAACCCCACATCTGCGCACCATGGCAACAATGCCAAACCAAGCCGCACACTGCGCACCATGGAAACAATGCCAAACCAAGCCGCACACTGCGCACTATGGCAACAATGCCAAACCAAGCCGCACACTGCGCACCATGGCAACAATGCCAAACCAAGCCGCACACTGCGCACCATGGCAACAATGCCAAACCAAGCCGCACACTGCGCACCATGGCAACAATGCCAAACCAAGCCGCACGCTGCGCACCATGGCAACAATGCCAAACCAAGCCGCACACTGCGCACCATGGCAACAATGCCAAGCCAAGCCGCACACTACGCACCATGGCAACAACGCCAAAACCAAGCCGCACATTGCGCACCATGGCAGCGACGCCAAAACCAAACTACATATCGCACTCATTGGCAACCATGCCAAACTAAGCCGCTATGCCATTGGCCCATGCCAAATATAGCGCCCTAGGCTTGCAAAACGTGCAACTAGGTCAACATGGCCGTGCGTGCCATTGGAACATGCCAACGCGTTACCACAAACCGTATTTCAAGCCGCTAAGCCATTGGCGCATGCCAAATATAGCGCCCTAGGCTTGCAAAACGTGCAACTAGGTCAACATGGCCGTACGTGCCATTGGCACATGCCAACACGTACCACAAGCCATATTTCCAGGCCACGCATGCCATTGGCACATGCCACATGCTCACCGGTAGCTTTTCCTACCAAGGACACGGCCCTAACGACCCACGCATACCATCGGCACGTGCCAACATGCTCGCTGGTAGCTTTTCCTACCAAGGCCACGGCCCTAACGGCCACGGCCCTAACCGCCACGCATGCCATTGGCACATGCCAACATGCTCGCTGGTAGCTTTTCCTACCAAGGCCACGGCCCTAACGGCCAAGCATGCCATTGGAACATGCCAACATGCTCGATGGTAGCTTTTCCTACCAAGGCCACGGCCCTAACGGCCACGCATGCCATTGGCACATGCCAAACACACACGCTGGTAGCCTAACTTGCAAACCGTGCAACCTACCACCAAGGCATTCCGCACATGCCATTGGCACATGCCAAACACACACGCTAGTAGCCTAACTTGCAAACCGTGCAACCTACCACCAAGGCATTCCGCACATGCCAAACACACACGCTGGTAGCCTAACTTGCAAACCGTGCAACCTACCACCAAGGCATTCCGCACATGCCAAACACACACGCTGGTAGCCTAACTTGCAAACCGTGCAACCTACCACCAAGGTATTCCGCACATGCCATTGGCACATCCCAAACACACACGCTGGTAGCCTAACTTGCAAACCGTGCAACCTACCACCAAGGCGTTCCACACACGTCATTGGCACATGCGCCCCTGGCAGCACCACTTGCACTCAAGATGCAACCAACACTCGAGACATCAACATTAACTGGGGGATGCTTTCCAGGGTTTTGGTTTGGCGGTCACAGCTTGCAGCGTACACTACGCTCACATTAAGAAAGCGTGAAAAGGAATAAAGCGGTCAAATAAATGAGGAAATAATGGTGAAAACGTTTTCACCCATTAACACCATGCGGTTACCACCTCCTCTCATTATTTCACCCTTTACTCTCTTCCTTCATGAGACCAAAGTTACGTTTCAAACTCGGCTTGTATAAATAGGTCTTACCTATTTCCACCAGACAACAAGTCTCGGTCAGGAGAAAAATACTACACTTTCAAAAAAGGCAACTTTGCAAGCTCTCCAAAAAGTTTTCATCTCTTGCAAGCTTCCTAAGCTTTCACTTTCTTATACAAGTCGAGATACTACTCTCCCAGAACTATTCTGTCTCAACACCTTTCTTTGCTTCCTCCCCAAATCAACCCTTCTCCTCCACTTTATGACCGAAGCAAGTCCGGAACGGCCATTTCTTGGTTTAGGCCGGACTTGTACATGATTGATCTCTCGAATCTATAAAGTGCTCACGTGCAGCACATTTGTTTAGGGTTTGAACCAGTTTCTCACTCACCTCACCAATTTACCGAAATCGGCAGAAACGATTTTTACCCATAAACAAAACATGGCCAACTTCTCCCCAAAAGCCTCAAAGAACATCCTCACGAAAAGATAAATCTACCTTCGGATCAATCCCCATGAATTTCAAATGGTTTTTCTTTCATCGCCAAAAGTATGAGTGTGAAATCGATTTTCCAAGGAACTCATTCGGCTACGTAAACATTGTTTCCTTTGGTGGTTTGGGCATGTAAACTATATGACCTCGAATAAGCCATCACAACCATTTACGCACAAGACTTAGTAGAAGTCTATGGGTTGGTTGGGAGTGGCTGAGAAGCCTCATGAGTTCCCACAACTGCTACCTTTCCTCTTAAGATGCAAAATCTCGACCGTCGAAGGTCACCAAGCTAGCAAGTCTCCCGAGCTCGACTTGCCATGCAACAACCATGCTACATGTTTTCCACGAAAACATTCGAGACATCAATACATATCACAAGCGGGGGATCCACTTTGGGTTTTGGTTTGGCGGTTTACAGGGTGCGGCGTACACTACGCCCGTCATAAGGAAGTGTAATAAGGATGAGGCGGTTAGTAAATACAAGGAGTAATGGTGAAACGCTCTTTTTTATGGAACATCAATTCCATGCGTTAACGGTTACCACCTCCTCCTATTTACTCACCCATTTTTCCATTCCTTAATGAGACCAGAGTACGTTTCCCTTCGACTTGTATAAATAGGTCTTACCTATTTCCACCGAACAAAAAGTTCAGTCAGGTTCAATACAACACTCAGAAACATTTGCTAGCTTTTCATCTGTTAGCTTCCCATTTTCTGATACAAGTCGTGAAACCACCACTCTTCCGGAATCAACCTGGTCTCAACACTTTCTTCGCTTCCCTCCCCAAAACCAATCCATTCTCTTCCTTTTTGTGACCGAAGCAAGTCTGGAACTGCCATTTCTTGGTTTAGGCCGGATTTGTACAGATTGATCTCTCGAATCTAAAGTACTCCCTTGCAGTACATTGTTTATGGTTTAAATTCGTTTCTCACCCACACACCCGAAATTACCGAAATCATCAGAAACCATTTTCACCCTCAAACAATAGCTTAATTTAAATCATTAACAAAACAAAATCAAAATCAAAATTATAACAAACCTATTACCTTTTAGTCGTTTTCCATTGAAAAATGAGAAGTAATCATCAAAATGAGTTGAAAATGGAAGTTATAGAGAAAAGTTCGGTTAGGAATTATGTGAAATTTTTTGTCGAACTAGCCGAACTCAACTTTAATGGAGTTTTTGTTTTCGAGAAAAAAATTGGTTACGTCGAAAAAAAATGTCCAAGCCGAACTTATAATTGGGTTACGTCGCAAAAAGTTCGGTTCGCCACAAAAGTTCGGTTACATTGCAATTTTTTTCTCCGACTGAACTTTTCTCTGAAAAACCCGCATATTGAGTTCGGTTACGTCGCAATTTTTTTCCTAGACGAACTCCTAGTTCGCACGTCGCAATTTTCTTCTCCTAACCGAACTTTTCTCGAAAGAAAGAACTCCATTAAAGTGAGTTCGGCTACCTGTGTTTTCAGAAATATTAGCCGAACTACACTTGCATATGAGTTTGGCTACCTGTTCTTCATATTTCGTAGCCGAAATTTTTTAACCAAATCGAAATCAATTTGTAAATTGTTCACTTTTAGGAATATTTTGGCCATTTCAAGCACATTAACTAAATTTGAAGTATGCGTGAGTACCAAAAACATCATACTCTAGTTGTGGCTCTTAAAGAAAAAAATCTTAACTTTTTCCTTCCAAAACCCTCATCTTCATTATCATCTTCATCTTCTTCTTCTCCCTCTCAATAATTCTACTTTTGAAAAAATCAACTTATAAATTTAATATCACTAATCATTAATTAACTCACTAATCATTACACTAATTTAATTATCAAGGGCAAGGTTGGTATTAAAAAATAGATAAGAGGTGACTCATTATTACTTCTAATATCCACCCAAAAATGGAGAGTAGTCCCCCACCATTTTTGAGTAGTCCCCAAAAACGGTTCTTTTTTGTATCGGAAGCAACATCGACATGTTTTCACCTTATCGGGCTTGTATTGGGCCTGATGGGTTCGGTTTTAGATACTGGCCCAGGTTAGGAGATAAAGGACCTAGGGTTCGTATTATGGATCCATATATATAAACCTCCTTAATCTGATGGTCTCTGCCTCTTTCACTTCTAAGTTCTACAACAAAGCTTGCGCCTCATTACACTTAGATCTATAATTAGTCTTCTTCACTCCAAAGTTCATCTCCTGGTTAAAATTCTTATCGATATTGTCCTCAAAATGATCAGTGAAATTAGGGTTTATAAATGGGAATCCTCACATCAACAAAGAATCGTCTTGTTTTAAAGTCATAATAACTTTTCCTCTCATAACTACCAAAGAATTTTATAAATGTGTTGTTATACCATGGTCTTTCTCGATGCGTAAATTTTTTTTTGGGGTACGGAAAATAGATTTTGAAAGAGATAGATCTGTAAGTACGGGAAGCCACCATGGAGAACCCGGTGAACAAGGAAGGCAGGTCTGAACCTAGTGGAAGAAGGAACGATTCTTATGTATCCGATATTTAAATTCATATTTTATTTTAATTTTTCTTTCATTGTTATATTTGATTGGCTTTACTAATTGAGGAAAATAGTTCATATTCAACTCCAAGGTTTGGTCTTTTCTTCTCTAAATTGTTCATTTTTTTTTTTTATGATGAATTAACATAATGAACATTAATATTGGAAAAAATAGTTCGTTTAACGCCTATATTTAGAAACCCATTTCTAATCCAACTTAAATCAATCATTGACTTCAGGATACTTCAAGATACACCGATTTTGATACTACAACCATTTTAGAGTGATCTAATTTCTTAGGGATGTGTCAACTATAATCACTCAATTGAATGATTCTCGGGTGTCGTCGGAAGGCGGTTGATATATACGTACCATTTCAAGAACCAACATAACTTTGTTTAAGCGATGATGACGGATCTGCGAACGAGATAGGCAATTTGAGTTTGTAAAATGGTACTACTGACTCTGGAGCATGTTGAAGGATTGTTAGGAAAGATTTTGTATATCACAATCAATCCAGTTGAGGATCACCTCAATTGCAGAAGAAATTGAAGGAGATGACGAGTCTATCTTAGTAACTTAGAAACAGGGAAATGGATCAACAACTTCAAAATATCTTCAAACTCCTGTGTTTATATTGAGAGAATGAAGTTGTCGGATAGACCTTTTAAAGTGAAATTGACGATAACATTCAGATTATTTTAAATTTGTATTCTCTTTCAAACTTTAAATAATGGATTATTTGAGATTTCATTCCCTTAGACTTAAAGCAGACCATCTAAATTGGCATGTGGTGAAGACTACTCCGTTTATATCAAGCGGGATTACGAAATCCCATTTTATCAACCCAGTTACTTCATGGATTCTTATAAACCCATTGATTCACGGATGGATTCTTATCATTCGATCATCAATGGAGCCCTTCTTACCAAATGTAACAGATCCAAGTACTTAATGAAGTTTCCATAATTTACCTTGCCGTGGATGTAGCTTAGCGAACCACGTTAATCCTCTGTGCGAATCTTTTGTTTACCTGTTTATACCTTACTTTTCATTTACTGTTTTGTGATTTGAATCAAGATCAATGGATCTTGTCCATATTCTCTGGTTCTTTGTTTTTGTCTTTCGATAATGATGAGAGTTCTCTCGTGATTTGATGGTTATTTCGGTTTTTGGTTAAGAGAAGATAATATATGCGAGAAAGAAGATTGTGCCGCTTTCACAAGGCTGTGCAGATATCAAATTCCTTCTAGAAGTTTTTTTATTCAAATGATTCACTTCAAGGGCTGAGCATAACAATATTATGTTGCTTTTCACTAGGGTGAGCAACGAAGTATCTGTCTTAACAATTGAAGCAAATTCCTCCATAAATCAGCAATCTTGCACAACCCGATTTTAAAACAACTGAAGCAATATTGTGCACAAAGCAAAATTGAAGCAAAATTTTGCCCAATATTGTTAAGCAAAATTGAAGCGGCACAATTTTGCTTTCGATGACCTGTGAAAGCGGCACAATACAATTTTGCTTTCG
The DNA here is from genome assembly GCA_023531295.1 of Papaver armeniacum. Taxonomy (NCBI): domain Eukaryota; kingdom Viridiplantae; phylum Streptophyta; class Magnoliopsida; order Ranunculales; family Papaveraceae; genus Papaver; species Papaver armeniacum. The sequence continues at coordinate 59,699 of JAJJWW010005659.1, read as the reverse complement.
CAGCCCTTGTGAAAGCAAAGACAATATTGAGCATGCACCGCCCTTCTTCCAATGTTCAATTATATTGGTTAAGCTCAATATGACAAGAAACTCTTCGTTTGCTCGCCGGATGATACTTGATATCTTGTTTTGCAATGAGTTTCCTTTGGGGCAAATGGAAAATTGAAGCCGCGTTGGTTAAATTTGGTTAGATGTCATGCTTACTGGTTTGATAGACTGTTTTATCGGACAATATGAAATTTCCAAATAATTTCATTGTTGAACTAGATTTGTGGCTTTGAGGAGACAAGAATGTGAATTTTCATTTAGGTTGTAGTAGGAGCCGTGTTAATAATGACTAGACTAGAGACATACAAACTGAAACAAGACTTCACAACAAACAAATTAAGTCTAGTTAAGATGGATAGGGTAATCTCAAGAATTTGAACACCAAAGAGAATACATCATCCAGATTAGATCATAAATGAAAGAAAAAAATGAAAAATATACTGAATGGTGTCATAATTTTTATTTAATTATTGAGGAAATTGGATCACGTACATAATAATAAACTTATGGAGATGAAGAAACTGTGGGACTAAAAGTGATTAAACTATCGATCACTTCTTCTCTTTTCGAGATCTGTTATTCAAGATCTGGGTTTGAGTGAAATTGTCATTCGAGAGGAGATATCATAATGCTTGTTTGTTGTTGGTGATGTTGCCGCCTCCGATTGTTTTTCCCATGGTTTTGTTGCAGTGATCCTAGATCTATAATTTAGGATTTGGATTTGCTTTCTTTGGCTCTCAGCAAGTGGAAGAGGAGGCACAATTGGGATCCATTAGGTGAAAATCTTATGCTACTTATAAGGGATGAGAGATGGAGATCCGACCCTTTGATTTAGGGTTCACTTGTCTATTATTTGATCTAACAACTGTAGCGTGTTCTTTAACTGGCCGTATCTGGTGACCTATATATTTGTGCTGATAGGCAACTATGATACGTGTGATTGATACATGTCGAGAACTTTCTAAGGTTGGATGTTATTAAGTGCCTCCTAGGTGCATAAAGTAAACCAAAACTGTATAGGGTTCATTTATAATCTTCTCATAGATACAAGCATTTCTTTCGGTGTGTCTTTATTTCCAGAGTCTAGAGATTTGTTTTTTTTTTTCACAATGATTTCGCTGTAAGATCGAGCCCACCTACCCAACTGGCTTAGTGCATCATGATGATGCAACATTGGCCCTTGGCCAAATGCCAAACATAATACGCCATTTTTGGCGCGGTATTGGCCTTAATCTAATCCACCCTTTTTCACGCTGCGGAAGCTTTGGATGAAGCTTCATCACAAGCAAATGGCGCATCTTTTAGCATGCGCCATGCTAAAAACACTGGGGTGTTACACTCTATCTTTCCAAGGTTCAGCGCCAGGATATTTTCGCAGCTCTCAATCGTGTTGTATCCGGCAAACGGCTTTTACTCTCCTCGGAATCCACGCCAAGGGCCCAAGCTTCCCAAACAGGCGAGCGGAGAATGGGGACTGCTGACCACGTCCGTTTAAGATGTAACGAATTTGACGACACGCTCATCGACACGGCCTCCTACCACAACATCATTACTTTCAGGGACCTAAGGCAGCAGGATTTACAAAACAAGACGCTACCTATTCCCCGTCCGTGATTAAGGACTTGAGAGGAGAAGCTTTGAACGCGCATGGCTACATCAACTTAGAGATCGAGATGGGAGACGCTATAACACATAGCAAATTCCATATTGTCAAAGAACTAGATCACGACATGATATTGGGACGCTTATGGGTGCTCGACAACAAAGCGAAATTGGATGTGAGCCCTCCGCTAACGTCCACGCCCGAAGGAAATTCCAACAAATCATCCCACCGGTTATCGCATCAACAAACTACTGAAGAAACCCAGACATCCGGAGAAGACCCGTTGGCGCTAGCTCATGGTTTTCAAATGCAAGTAAGTCTGACCAAGCAACCTTTTCTGCAACCAGTCTTTCCTTCCCCCTTTCCGTCATGGGGACTCGGCGCGATTACTGGCACGAACGCTGTCAAGAAATGCGAATGGGAGGCTGGACCATTTGAACACTTTGCAAGAAGCTTGGAAACTTCTATTGAAGCCAACGAAGCCAAGACTCAAACGGTTGCACGACGTCTGAACCCGTTTTCAATTGGAGATGTAGTGGTCAAAGAAAACACGTTTCAAGTTGGGAAGATGACAGTAAAAATGGATTTGCCCAGTGAAGGAGAAGACGAGCCGTATCTGTTGCGGATACCCTTTTGGGAGGATATTGCAAGCTCATCAATGCAGTCACACCTGAAGGCGTGATAATTCACTCGCGATGGCTCAAGGAATCCAATCCATAAAAAAAGGGGGGGAGGGGGTACTTCCCATTTACTCCTTTTCTTTTTCAGTATTTCCTTTAACAATTCCTTTTAGTAGTTGTACTTCCCCAAGATGAATACACCGTTTGTATTTCTCCTTGGGGATTCCCTTCCCGTCAAAAAAAAAAAAAAATATACATCTTTTTCCAAGCAAATTCTCCGGATATCGAGAGAAATACATCGAGATAAACCCGAGAAAACCACTGCAGAGCCATCATACCACAACCTCTTTCAAAAATATATATGGAGCAAAATGTTTATCAATGAAGAAGAAGGAAAAGATGAGTTTACCAAAAAAAAAAAAAAAAAAAAAAAAAAGGAGGGCATCGGGGAACTAACTAACTAACAAATAACAAAGGGAGGAACTAGCCCTCGAAGGGTGGAGCACAAGTCCCTTCGGGCAAAGCTATCTTCAAACACTTTCCCCAGAATCCTCCCGGAAACAAAGGTTCCATTCAACGGTTTTAGCAGCAGCAACCTCAACATCCCATCCTGAAGCAGCCACAGCAGCAACAGTGTCCTCCCCGACGACCATTCCAGCATACGCCACCATGACCTCTCTGGTATTACCAACAACACCTTTGGCATCAACTTCAAAGGCTATTTCGTTTCCATCATATGCTACTTCAAAGGTTTTCTCATTAACATTTCGAAGAAAGTTCTTCGATTCACCCGCATCAAAATCAAGAATCATGGCGCTCTCCTCCACGCTCCTTTGAACCCAAGAGAGTCCGAGCATGTACATGTTCTTCGTGGGGATAGATGAAAGGGAGGTCCTTAACAATTTCATTAGCTTCATGGAGCAAGGACTCAATCCCAACCAATGCCTCCTCAAGAAGAAGATTGATCTGCGCCAATTAAAAGTCCTTTTCCGAAAAGTTAAAGGCATGGCTATCCACCGGAAGGTCCCATCATACACTTTGCAAAGAATGGGAAAATGATCAAGTTCAATCCTATCTATACGCATATAAAAGAGGATAACATGAACAGAGAAGAAGAAAAAAAACATACCGATATGATTTTCTTAGCCCGAATAACCCTAGTCGGGATGTTTTCGCAAGAGTCAGATCTCGCGCCTTCACTTGGAGAATCTCACTGTTTGGAGGATGATTCGTCTCTAGGCAAATAAAAGAGAAACCAACAAGAAGAACCCCTCTCAAACAAGGGAGATGATGCAGTTGCGATTGGGTATGAATACGGAACCTTAAAAAGGAAAGGAAGCAATGAGGGACATAACGCTCCGGGATTTTTTGGCATGGACGATGCCCTAATTGAAGCCGCAGCGTGAAGGAAAGGCAAAATAAGGAAAATTTGCTATCTGAAGAAACTCCTCCTTATTTACATCGGTCACGCCAGCAAACACGCCTGACTTCCACACTTGCTTGCTGGTCCCACCAGCTAGCATTCGGTTTCCAAACTCACGCCAACTTCCCAACATCACCCAAGTTGTACTGGCCCCACCAATTGTGCCGACTTCCCAATGGCCTCCCAAGTCACGCCTGCAAGCACGCACAGCTTCCACACCTTGCGCCGGTCCCACCAGCTAGCACACTCAGTTTCCTAACTCACGCCAACTTCCCAACGTCGCCCAAGCTGCACCGGCCCCACCAATTGTGCCAGCCTCTCGATTTGTGCAAAACTACCAGAGGCAAGGATTCCAAATCCTACTTATAAAAGGTCAGACAAGCCTCCTCAATTCTCTTTACGGTTTCTTTGTTGATAGTTTGTCACCATCTTATGCTTACCTCGCAACAAAGCCCCATTAGGAGCTAAGCGGGGACTTAATGTTGATGGTGTTTTTTAAACAAAGGATAAAATCGTAAAACCCCATGACCTAGTGTTACCCGCAACACATTAACTAAGAGCATTTAACTTTCGGTGTAAATAATTAATAGGGGTATTTTTTCAAAATACCTCGTTAGGGTTTTCTTCGACCACGAACCCAATTCCAAACCAAGCCGCACACCTGCGCACCATGGCAAAAATGCCAAACCAAGCCGCATTGCGCACCATGGAAAAAATGCCAAACCAAGCCGCACATGCGCACCATGGCAACAATGCCAAACCAAGCCGCACATGCGCGCACCATGGCAACAATGCCAAACCAATCCCCACATCGGCGCACCATGGCAAAATGCCAAACCAAGCCGCACATCCGCGCACCATGGAAACAATGCCAAACCAAGCCGCACACTGCGCACTATGGCAACAATGCCAAACCAAGCCGCACATGCTGCGCACTATGGCAACAATGCCAAACCAAGCGCACATCTGCGCACCATGGCAACAATGCCAAAACCAAGCCGCACACTGCGCACCATGGCAACAATGCCAAACCAAGCCGCACACTGCGCACCATGGCAACAATGCCAAGCCAAGCCGCACACTGTGCATCATGGCAACAACGCCAAAACCAAGCCGCACACTGCGCACCATGGCGGCCCGGCGCCAAAACCAAACTACATATCGCACTCATTGGCAACCATGCCAAACTAAGCCGCTATGTCATTGGCGCATACCAAATATAGCGCCCTAGGCTTGCAAAACGTGCAACTAGGTCAACATGGCCGTACGTGCCATTGGAACATGCCAACGCGTACCACAAACCGTATTTCCAAGCCGCTAAGCCATTGGCGCATGCCAAATATAGCGCCTAGGCTTGCAAAACGTGCAACTAGGTCAACATGGCCGTACGTGCCATTGGCACATGCCAACACGTACCACAAGCCATATTTCCGAGGCCACGCATGCCATTGGCACATGCCACATGCTCGTTGGTAGCTTTTCCTACCAAGGCCACGGCCCTAACGACCACGCATACCATCGGCACGTGCCAACATGCTCGCTGGTAGCTTTTCCTACCAAGGCCACGGCCCTAACGGCCCACGGCCCTAACGCCACGACCACGCATGCCATTGGCACATGCCAACATGCTCGCTGGTAGCTTTTCCTACCAAGGCCACGGCCCTAACGGCCACGCATGCCATTGGAACATGCCAACATGCTCGATGGTAGCTTTTCCTACCAAGGCCACGGCCCTAACGACCACGCATGCCATTGGCACATGCCAAACACACCACGTTGGTAGCCTAACTTGCAAACCGTGCAACCTACCACCAAGGCATTCCGCACATGCCATTGGCACATGCCAAACACACACGCTGGTAGCCTAACTTGCAAACCGTGCAACCTACCACCAAGGCATTCCGCACATGCCAAACACACACGCTTGGTAGCCCTAACTTGCAAACCGTGCAACCTACCACCAAGGCATTCCGCACATGCCAAACACACACGCCCCAGTAGCCTAACTTGCAAACCGTGCAACCTACAACCAAGGTATTCCGCACATGCCATTGGCACATCCCAAACACACACGCTGGTAGCCTAACTTGCAAACCGTGCAACCTACCACCAAGGCGTTCCACACACGTCATTGGCACATGCGCCCCTGGCAGCACCACTTGCACTCAAGATGCAACCAACACTCGAGACATCAACATTAACTGGGGATGCTTTCCCGGGGTTTTGGTTTGGCGGTCACTGACTTGCGGCGTACACTACGCTCACATTAAGAAAGCGTGAAAAGGAATAAAGCGGTCAAATAAATGAGGAAATAATGGTGAAAACGTTTTCACCCATTAACACCATGCGGTTACCACCTCCTCTCATTATTTCACCCTTTACTCTCTTCCTTCATGAGACCAGGTTACGTTTCAAACTCGGCTTGTATAAATAGGTCTTACCTATTTCCACCCGGACAACAAGTCTCGGTCGGAGAAAAATACTACACTCTCAAAAAAAGGCAACTTTGCAAGCTCTCCAAAAAGCTTTCATCTCTTGCAAGCTTCCTAAGCTTTCACTTTCTTATACAAGTCGAGATACTACTCTCCCAGAACTATTCTGGTCTCAACACCTTTCTTTGCTTCCCTCCCCAAATCAACCCTTCTCCTCCACTTTGTGACCGAAGCAAGTCCGGGCGGCCATTTCTTGGTTTAGGCCGGACTTGTACAGATTGATCTCTCGAATCTATAAAGTGCTCACGTGCAGCACATTTGTTTAGGGTTTGAACCAGTTTCTCACTCACCTACCGAATTTACCGAAATCGGCAGAAACGATTTTTACCCATAAACAGTAAACATGGCCAACTTCTCCCCAAAAGCCTCAGCAACATCCTCACAGAAAAGATAAATCTACCTTCGGATCAATCCCCATGAATTTCAAATGGTTTTTCTTTCATCGCCAAAAGTATGAGCTGTGAAATCGATTTTCCAAGGAACTCATTCGGCCCGTAAACATTGTTTCCTTTGGTGGTTTGGGCATGTAAACTATATGACCTCCAATAAGCCATCACACAACCATTTCGCACAAGACTTAGTAGAAGTCTATGGGTTGGTTGGGAGTGGTGAGAAGCCTCATGAGTTCCCACAATTTGCTACCTTTCCTCTTAAGATGCAAAATCTCGACCGTCGAAGGTCACCAAGCTAACAAGTCTCCCGGCTCGACTTGCCGTGCAACAACCATGCTACATGTTTTCCACGAAAACATTCGAGACATCAATACATATCACAAACTGGGGGATCCACTTTGGGTTTTGGTTTGGCGGTTTACAGCGTGCGGCGTACACTACGCCCGTCATAAGGAAGTGTAATAAGGATGAGGCGGTTAGTAAATACAAGGAGTAATGGTGAAACGCTCTTTTTTATGGAACATCAATTCCATGCGTTAACGGCTACCACCTCCTCCTATTTACTCACCCATTTTTCCATTCCTTAATGAGACCAGTACGTTTCCTTCGACTTGTATAAATAGGTCTTACCTATTTCCACCAACAAAAAGTTCAGTCAGGTTCAATACAACACTCAGAAACATTTGCTAGCTTTTCATCTGTTAGCTTCCCATTTTCTGATACAAGTCGTGAAACCACCACTCTTCCGGAATCAACCTGGTCTCAACACTTTCTTCGCTTCCCTCCCCAAAACCAATCCATTCTCTTCCTTTTTGTGACCGAAGCAAGTCTGGAACTGCCATTTCTTGGTTTAGGCCGGATTTGTACGATTGATCTCTCGAATCTAAAGTACTCCCTTGCGGTACATTGTTTATGGTTTAAATTCGTTTCTCACCCACACACCGAAATTACCGAAATCATCGAAACCATTTTCACCCTCAAACAATAGCTTAATTTAAATCATTAACAAAAACAAAATCAAAATCAAAATTATAACAAACCTATTACCTTTTAGTCGTTTTCCATTGAAAAATGAGAAGTAATCATCAAAATGAGTTGAAAATGGAAGTTATAGAGAAAAGTTCGGTTAGGAATTATGTGAAATTTTTTGTCGAACTAGCCGAACTCAACTTTAATGGAGGTTTTTGTTTTCAGAAAAAAATTCGGTTACGTCGAAAAAAAATGTCAAAGCCGAACTTATAATTCGGTTACGTCGCAAAAAGTTCGGTTACGCCACAAAAAGTTCGGTTACATTGCAATTTTTTTCTCCTGACCGAACTTTTCTCTGAAAAAACCTTCATATTGAGTTCGGTTACGTCGCAATTTTTTTTCCTAGACGAACTCCTAGTTCGGTACGTCGCAATTTTCTTCTCTAACAGAACTTTTCTCTGAAGAAAGAAAGAACTCCATTAAAGCTGAGTTCGGCTACCTGTTTTTTTCAATATTAGCCGAACTACACTTGCATATGAGTTCGATTACATGTTCTTCATATTTCAGTAGCCAAAATTTTTAACCAAATCGAAATCAATTTGTAAATTGTTCACTTTTAGGAATATTTTGGCCATTTCAAGCACATTAACTAAATTTGAAGTATGCGTGAGTACCAAAAACATCATACTCTAGTTGTGGCTCTTAAAGAAAAAAATCTTAACTTTTTCCTTCCAAAACCCTCATCTTCATTATCATCTTCATCTTCTTCTTCTCCCTCTCAATAATTCTACTTTTGAAAAAAATCAACTTATTAATTTAATCTCACTAATCATTAATTAACTCACTAATCATTACACTAATTTAATTATCAAGGGCAAGGTTGGTATTAAAAAAATAGATAAGAGGTGACTCATTATTACTTCTAATATCCACCCAAAAATGGAGAGTAGTCCCCACCATTTTTGAGTAGTCCCCAAAAACGGTTCTTTTTGTATCGGAAGCAACATCGACATGTTTTCACCTTATCGGGCTTGTATTGGGCCGATGGGTTCAGTTTTAGATACTGGCCCAGGTTAGGAGATAAAGGACCTAGGGTTCGTATTATGGATCCATATATATAAACCTCCTTAACCTGATGGTCTGCCTCTTTCACTTCTAAGTTCTACAACAAAGCTTGCGCCTCATTACACTTAGATCTATAATTAGTCTTCTTCACTCCAAAGTTCATCTCCTGGTTAAAATTCTTATCGATATTGTCCTCAAAATGATCAGTGAAATTAGGGTTTATAAATGGGAATCCTCACATCAACAAAGAATCGTCTTGTTTTAAAGTCATAATAACTTTTCCTCTCATAACTACCAACAATTTTATAAATGTGTTGTTATACCATGGTCTTTCGATGCGTAAATTTTTTGGGGTACGGAAAATAGATTTTGAAAGAGATAGATCTGTAAGTACGGGAAGCCACCATGGAGAACCCGGTGAACAAGGAAGGCAGGTCTGAACCTAGTGGAAGAAGGAACGATTCTTATGTATCGATATTTAAATTCATATTTTATTTTAATTTTTCTTTCATTGTTATATTTGATTGGCTTTACTAATTGAGGGAAAATAGTTCATATTCAACTCCAAGGTTTGGTCTTTTCTTCTCTAAATTGTTCATTTTTTTTTATGATGAATTAACATAATGAACATTAATATTGGAAAAAATAGTTCGTTTAACGCCTATATTTAGAAACCCATTTGAATCCAACTTCTTAAATCAATCATTGACTTCAGGATACTTCAAAGATATACACTGATTTTGATACTACAACCATTTTAGAGTGATCTAATTTCTTAGGGATGTGTCAACTATAATCACTCACTCTGAATTGAATGATTCTCGGGTGTCGTCGGAAGGCGGTTGATATATACGTACCATTTCAAGAACCAACATAACTTTGTTTAAGCGCGATGATGACAGATGCGAACGAGATAGGCAATTTGAGTTTGTAAAATGGTACTACTACGACTCTTGAGCATGTTGAAGGATTGTTAGGAAAGATTTTGTATATCACAATCAATCCAGGAAGTTGAGGATCACCTCAATTGCGGAAGAAATTGAAGGAGATGACGAGTCTATCTTAGTAACTTAGAAACGAAATGGATCAACAACTTCAAAATATCTTCAAACTCCTGTGTTTATATTGAGAGAATGAAGTTGTCGGATAGACCTTTTAAAGTGAAATTGACGATAACATTGATTATTTTAAATTTGTATTCTCTTTCAAACTTTAAATAATGGATTATTTGAGATTTCATTCCCTTAGACTTAAAGCGACCATCTAAATTGGCATGTGGTGAAGACTACTCCGTTTATATCAAGCGGGATTACGGCGAACCGATTTTATCAACCGGTTACTTCATGGATTCTTATAAACCCAGTTGATTCACGGATGGATTCTTATCATTCGATCATCAATGGAGCCCTTCTTACCAAATGTAACAGATCCAAAGTACTTAATGAAGTTTCCATAATTTACCTTGCCGTGGATGTAGCTTAGCCGAACCACGTTAATCCTCCTGTCGAATCTTTTGTTTACCATTTATACCTTACTTTTCATTCTTGTTTTGTGATTTGAATCAAGATCAATGGATCTTGTCCATATTCTCTGGTTCTTTGTTTTTGTCTTTCAGTAACAGTAAGAGTTCTCTCTGTGATTTGATGGTTATTTCGGTTTTTGGTTAAGAGAAGATAATATATGCGGAGAAGAAGATTGTGCAGCTTTCACAAGGTCAGTACGAGATATCAAATTCCTTCTAGAAGTTTTTTATTCAAATGATTCACTTCAAAGGGCTGAGCATAACAATATTATGTTGCTTTTCACTAGGGTGAGCAACGAAGTATCTGTCTTAACAATTGAAGCAAATTCCTCCATAAATCGAATCATTGTACACAACCCGATTTTAAAACAATCAAGCAATATTGTGCACAAAGCAAAATTGAAGCAAAATTTTGCCCAATATTGTTAAGCAAAATTGAGCGGCACAATTTTGCTTTCGCAGCCTTGTGAAAGCAGCACAATACAATTTTGCTTTCACGACCCTTGTGAAAGCGAAGACAATATTGAGCATGCACCGCCCTTCTTCCAATGTTCAATTATATTGGTTAAGCTCAATATGACAAGAAACTCTTCGTTTGCTCGCGGATGATACTGATATCTTGTTTTGCAATGAGTTTCCTTTGGGGCAAATGGAAAATTGAAGCCGCGTTGGTTAAATTTGGTTAGATGTCATGCTTACTGGTTTGATAGACTGTATCGGACAATATGAAATTTCCAAATAATTTCATTGTTGAACTAGATTTGTGGCTTTGAGGAGACAGTAATGTGAATTTTCATTTAGGTTGTAGTAGAGCTGTGTTAATAATGACTAGACTAGAGACATACAAACTGAAACAAGACTTCACAACAAACAAATTAAGTCTAGTTAAGATGGATAGGGTAATCTCAAGAATTTGAACACCAAAGAGAATACATCATCCAGATTAGATCATAAATGAAAGAAAAAAATGAAAAATATAATTAATGGTGTCATAATTTTTATTTAATTATTGAGAAATTGGATCACGTACATAATAATAAACTTATGGAGATGAAGAAACTGTGGGACTAAAAGTGATTAAACTATCGGATCACTTCTTCTCTTTTCAGATCTCAGTTCAAGATCCTGGTTTGAGTGAAATTGTCATTCCGAGAGGAGATATCATAATGCTTGTTTGTTGTTGGTGATGTTGCCGCCTCCAGATTGTTTTTCCCATGGTTTTGTTGCAGCTGATCCTAGATCTATAATTTAGGATTTGGATTTGCTTTCTTTGGCTCTCAGCAAAGTGGAAGAGGAGGCACGGTTGGGATCCATTAGGTGAAAATCTTATGCTACTTATAAGGGATGAGAGATGGAGATCCGACCCTTTGATTTAGGGTTCACTTGTCTATTATTTGATCTAACAAATGTAGCGTGTTCTTTAATCGGCCGTATCTGGTGACCTATATATTTGTCTTTGATAGGCAACTATGATACGTGTGATTGATACATGTCGAGAACTTTCTAAGGTTGGATGTTATTAAGTGCCTCCTAGGTGCATAAAGTAAACCAAAACCTGTATAGGGTTCATTTATAATCTTCTCATAGATACAAGCATTTCTTTCGGTGTGTCTTTATTTCCCGAGTCTAGAGATTTGTTTTTTTTTTTCACAATGATTTCATTTGTAAGATCGAGCCCACCTACCCAATCTGGCTTAGTGCATCATGATGATGCAACATTGGCTCGGCCAAATGCCAAACATAATACGCCATTTTGGCGCGGTATTGGCCTTAATCTAATCCACCCTTTTTCACGCTGCGGAAGCTTTGGATGAAGCTTCATCACAAGCAAATGGCGCATCTTTTAGCATGCGCCATGCTAAAACACGGGTGTTACACTCTATCTTTCAAGGTTCGGCGCCAGGATATTTTCGCAGCTCTCAATCGTGTTGTATCCGGCAAGCGGCTTTACTCTCCTCGGAATCCACGCCAAGGGCCCAAGCTTCCCAAACAGGCGAAGCGGAGAACCGGGGACTACGACCACGTCCGTTTAGATGTAACGAATTTGACGACACGCTCATCGACACGGCCTCCTACCACAACATCATTACTTTCGGGACATCGAAGGCGGCGGGATTTACAAAACAAGACGCTACCTATTCCCCGTCCGTGATTAAGGACTTGAGAGGAGAAGCTTTGAACGCGCATGGCTACATCAACTTAGAGATCGAGGTGGGAGACGCTATAACACATAGCAAATTCCATATTGTCAAAGAACTAGATCACGACATGATATTGGGGCGCTTATGGGTGCTCGACAACAAAGCGAAATTAGATGTGAGCCCTCCGCTAACGTCCACGCCGAAGGAAATTCCAACAAATCATCCCACCGGTTATCGCATCAACAAACTACTTGAAGAAACCCGGACATCCGGAGAAGACCCGTTGGCGCTAGCTCATGGTTTTCAAATGCAAGTAAGTCGACCAAGCAACCTTTTCGCAAATCCGTCTTTCCTTCCCCCTTTCCGTCATGGGGACTCGAGGCGCGATTATCGCACGAACGCTGTCAAGAAATGCGAATGGGAGGCTGGACCATTTGAACACTTTGCAAGAAGCTTGGAAACTTCTATTGAAGCCAACGAAGCCAAGACTCAAACGGTTGCCGACGTCGAACCCGTTTTCAATTGGAGATGTAGTGGTCAAAGAAAACACGTTTCAAGTTGGGAAGATGACGGTAAAAATGGATTTGCCCGGTGAAGGAGAAGACGATCCGTATCTGGTTGCGGATACCCTTTGGGAGGATATTGCAAGCTCATCAATGCGGTCACACACCGAAGGCGTGATAATTCACTCGCGATGGCTCAAGGAATCCAATCCATAAAAAAAAGGGGGTACTTCCCATTTACTCCTTTTCTTTTTCAAGATTTCCTTTTTAACAATTCCTCTTAGTAGTTGTACTTCCCCAAGATGAATACACCGTTTGTATTTCTCCCTGGGGATTCCCTTCCCGTCAAAAAAAAAAAAAAATATACATCTTTTTCCAAGCAAATTCTCCAGATATCAGAAAAATACATCAGATAAACCCAGAAAACCACTGCAGAGCCATCATACCACAACCTCTTTCAAAAATATATATGGAGCAAAATGTTTACTGATGAAGAAGAAGGAAAAGATGAGTTTACCAAAAAAAAAAAAAAAAAAAAAAAAAGAGGAGGCATCAGGGGAACTAACCAGCTAACAGAAATAACAAAAGGGAGGAACTAGCCTCGAAGGGTGGAGCACAAGTCCCTTCGGGCAAAGCTATCTTCAAACACTTTCCACAGCAATCCTCCGGGCAACAAAGGTTCCATTCAACGGTTTTAGCAGCAGCAACCTCAACATCCCATCCCGAAGCAGCCACAGCAGCAGCAGCAGTGTCCTCCCCGATGACCATTCCAGCATACGCCACCATGACCCCTCCGGTATTACCAACAACACCTTTGGCATCAACTTCAAAGGCTATTTCGTTTCCATCATATGCTACTTCAAAGGTTTTCTCATTAACATTTCAAGAAAGTTCTTCGATTCACCGCATCAAAATCAAGAATCATGGCGCTCTCCTCCACGCTCACTGAACCCAAGAGAGTCCGAGCATGTACATGTTCTTCGTGGGGATAGATGGAATGGAGGTCCTTAACAATTTCATTAGCTTCATGGAGCAAGGACTCAATCCCAACCAATGCCTCCTCAAGAGAAGAAGATTGATCTGCGCCAATTCTGAAGTCCTTTTCCGAAAAGTTAAAGGCATGGCCATCCCTGGAAGGTCCCATCATACACTGCAAAGAATGGGAAAATGATCAAGTTCAATCCTATCTATACGTATATAAAAGAGGATAACATGAACAGAGAAGAAGAAAAAAACATACCGATATGATTTTCTTAGCCCGAATAACCCTAGTCGGGATGTTTTCGCAAGAGTCAGATCTCGCGCCTTCACTTGGAGAATCTCACCTGTTTGGAGGATGATTCGTCTCTAGGCAAATAAAAGAGAAACCAACAAGAAGAACCCCTCTCAAACAAGGGAGATGATGCATTGCGATTGGGTATGAATACGGAACCTTAAAAAGGAAAGGAAGCAATGAGGGACATAACGCTCCGGGATTTTTTTTGGCATGGACGATGCCTAATTGAAGCCGCGTGAAGGAAAGGCAAAATAAGGAAAATTTGCTATCTGAAGAAACTCCTCCTTATTTACATCGGTCACGCCCGGCAAGCACGCACAGCTTCCACACCTTGCGCTGGTCCCACCCACTAGCACATTCGCCCAAACTCACGCCAACTTCCCAACATCACCCAAGTTGTCTTGGCCCCCAATTGTGCCGACTTCCCAATGGCCTCCCAAGTCACGCCTGCAAGCACGCACAGCTTCCACACCTTACGCCGGTCCCACCAGCTAGCACACTCAGTTTCTAACTCACGCCAACTTCCCAACGTCGCCCAAAGGCACCTGGCCCCACCAATTGTGCCAGCCTCTCGATTTGTGCAAAACTACCGAGGGCAAGGATTCCAAATCCTACTTATAAAAGGTCGGACAAGCCTCCTCAATTCTCTTTACGGTTTCTGTTGATAGTTTGTCACCATCTTATGCTTACCTCGCAACAAAGCCTCGTTCCGAGCTAAGCGAGGACTTAATGTTGATGGTGTTTTTAAACAAAGGATAAAATCGTAAAACCCCATGACCTAGTGTTACCCGCAACACATTAACTAAGAGCATTTAACTCAGGTGTAAATAATTAATAGGGGTATTTTTTCAAAATACCAGATTAGGGTTTTCTTCGACACAGAACCCTAATTCCAAACCAAGCCGCACACTGCGCACCATGGCAACAATGCCAAACCAAGCCGCACACTGCGCACCATGGAAAAAATGCCAAACCAAGCCGCACACCTGGCACCATAGCAACAATGCCAAACCAAGCCGCACATGCGCACCATGGCAACAATGCCAAACCAATCCCCACATCCGGCAACAATGCCAAACCAAACCGCACACGCACCATGGAAACAATGCCAAACCAAGCCGCACACTGCGCACTATGGCAACAATGCCAAACCAAGCCGCACACTGCGCCATGGCAACAATGCCAAACCAAGCCGCACATCTGCGCACCATGGCAACAATGCCAAACCAAGCCGCTGCATCGCACCATGGCAATAATGCCAAACCAAGCCGCTGCTGCACACCATGGCAACAATGCCAAACCAAGCCGCACACTGCACACCATGGCAACAATGCCAAGCCAAGCCGCACACTACGCACCATGGCAACAACGCGCAAAACCAAAGCCGCACATTGCGCACCATGGCAACAACGCCTAAAACCAAACTACATATCGCACTCATTGGCAACCATGCCAAACTAAGCCGCTATGTCATTGGCGCATACCAAATATAGCGCCCTAGGCTTGCAAAACGTGCAACTAGGTCAACATGGCCGTACGTGCCATTGGAACATCCCAACGCTGTACCACAAACCGTATTTCAAGCCGCTAAGCCATTGGCGCATGCCAAATATAGCGCCCTAGGCTTGCAAAACGTGCAACTAGGTCAACATGGCCGTACGTGCCATTGGCACATGCCAACACGTACCACAAGCCATATTTCCGTGGCCACGCATGCCATTGGCACATGCCACATGCTCATTGGTAGCTTTTCCTACCAAGGCCACGGCCACTAACGACCACGCATACCATCGAAGACGTGCCAACATGCTCGCCGGGTAGCTTTTCCTACCAAGGCCACGGCCCTAACGCCACGGCCCTAACGGCCACGCATGCCATTGGCACATGCCAACATGCTCATTGGTAGCTTTCCTACAAGACCACGGCCCTAACGGCCACGCATGCCATTGGCACATGCCAACATGCTCGCTGGTAGCTTTTCTACCAAGGCCACGGCCCTAACGGCCACGCATGCCATTGGCACATGCCAAACACACACGCTGGTAGCCTAACTTGCAAACCGTGCAACCTACCACCAAGGCATTCCCGCACATGCCATTGGCACATGCCAAACACACACGCTGGTAGCCTAACTTGCAAACCGTGCAACCTACCAACAAGGCATTCCGCACATGCCAAACACACACGCGGTAGCCTAACTTGCAAACCGTGCAACCTACCACCAAGGCATTCGCACATGCCAAACACACATTTGGTAGCCTAACTTGCAAACCGTGCAACCTACCACCAAGGTATTCCGCGCACATGCCATTGGCACATCCCAAACACACGTCTGGTAGCCTAACTTGCAAACCGTGCAACCTACCACCAAGGCGTTCCACACACGTCATTGGCACATGCGCCCCTGGCAGCACCACTTGCACTCAAGATGCAACCAACACTCGAGACATCAACATTAACTGGGGGATGCTTTCCAGGGTTTTGGTTTGGCGGTCACATCTTACGACGTACACTACGCTCACATTAAGAAAAGCGTGAAAAGGAATAAAGCGGTCAAATAAATGAGGAAATAATGGTGAAAACGTTTTCACCCATTAACACCATGCGGTTACCACCTCCTCTCATTATTTCACCCTTTACTCTCTTCCTTCATGAGACCCAGTTACGTTTCAAACTCGGCTTGTATAAATAGGTCTTACTATTTCCACCGACAACAAGTCTCGGTCGGAGAAAAATACTACACTTTCAAAAAGGCAACTTTGCAAGCTTTCCAAAAAGTTTTCATCTCTTGCAAGCTTCCTAAGCTTTCACTTTCTGATACAAGTCGAGATACTACTCTCCCGAACTATTCGGGTCTCAACACCTTTCTTTGCTTCCCTCCCCAAATCAACCCTTCTCCTCCACTTTGTGACCGAAGCAAATGCAGAACGGCCATTTCTTGGTTTAGGTAGGACTTGTCTGATGATTGATCTCTCGAATCTATAAAGTGCTCACGTGCAGCACATTTGTTTAGGGTTTGAACCAGTTTCTCACTCACCTACCGAATTTACCGAAATCGGCAGAAACGATTTTTACCCATAAACAGTAAACATGGCCAACTTCTCCCCAAAAGCCTCAGCAACATCCTCCACCAGAAAAGATAAATCTACCTTCGGATCAATCCCATGAATTTCAAATGGTTTTCTTTCATCAGCCAAAAGTATGAGCCGTGAAATCGATTTTCCAAGGAACTCATTCGGCCAGTAAACATTGTTTCCTTTGGTGGTTTGGGCATGTAAACTATATGACCTCAATAAGCCATCACAACCATTTCGCACAAGACTTAGTAGAAGTCTATGGGTTGGTTGGGAGTGGCTGAAAGCCTCATGAGTTCCCACAAGCTTGCTACCTTTCCTCTTAAGATGCAAAATCTCGGCCGTCGAAGGTCACCAAGCTAGCAAGTCTCCCGAGCTCGACTTGCCGTGCAACAACCATGCTACATGTTTTCCACGAAAACATTCGAGACATCAATACATATCACAAACTGGGGATCCACTTTGGGTTTTGGTTTGACGGTTTACGGGTGCGGCGTACACTACGCCCGTCATAAGGAAGTGTAATAAGGATGAGGCGGTTAGTAAATACAAGGAGTAATGGTGAAACGCTCTTTTTATGGAACATCAATTCCATGCGTTAACGGTTACCACCTCCTCCTATTTACTCACCCATTTTCCATTCCTTAATGAGACCATACGTTTCCCTTCGACTTGTATAAATAGGTCTTACCTATTTCCACCGAACAAAAAGTTCATCGGGTTCAATACAACACTCGAAACATTTGCTAGCTTTTCATCTACATTAGCTTCCCATTTTTACGATACAAGTCGTGAAACCACCACTCTTCCGAATCAACTTTGGTCTCAACACTTTCTTCGCTTCCTCCCCAAAACCAATCCATTCTCTTCCTTTTTGTGACCGAAGCAAGTCCTGGAACTGCCATTTCTTGGTTTAGGCGGATTTATGCAGATTGATCTCTCGAATCTAAAGTACTCCCTTAGGTACATTGTTTATGGTTTAAATTAGTTTCTCACCCACACACCCGAAATTACAAAAATCATCGAAACCATTTTCACCCTCAAACAATAGCTTAATTTAAATCATTAACAAAACAAAATCAAAATCAAAATTATAACAAACCTATTACCTTTTAGTCGTTTTCCATTGAAAAATGAGAAGTAATCATCAAAATGAGTTGAAAATGGAAGTTATAGAGAAAAGTTCGGTTAGGAATTATGTGAAATTTTTTGTCGAACTAATAGAACTCAACTTTAATGGAGGTTTTTGTTTTGAGAAAAAAAAATTCGATTACGTCGAAAAAAAATGTCCAAGCCGAACTTATAATTGATTACGTCGCAAAAAGTTCGATTCACACGCCACAAAAGTTCGGTTACATTGCAATTTTTTTCTCCTGACCAACTTTTCTCTGAAAAAACTGCATATTGAGTTGATTCACGTCGCAATTTTTTTCCTAGACGAACTCCTAGTTCTATGCGTCGCAATTTTCTTCTCCTAACCTAACTTTTCTCTGAAAGAAAGAACTCCATTAAAGCTGAGTTCGGCTACCTGTGTTTTCAGAAATATTAGCCGAACTACACTTGCATATGAGTTCAGTTACATGTTCTTCATATTTCGTAGCCGAAATTTTTTAACCAAATCGAAATCAATTTGTAAATTGTTCACTTTTAGGAATATTTTGGCCATTTCAAGCACATTAACTAAATTTGAAGTATGCGTGAGTACCAAAAACATCATACTCTAGTTGTGGCTCTTAAAGAAAAAAATCTTAACTTTTCCTTCCAAAACCCTCATCTTCATTATCATCTTCATCTTCTTCTTCTCCCTCTCAATAATTCTACTTTTGAAAAAAATCAACTTATTAATTTAATCTCACTAATCATTAATTAACTCACTAATCATTACACTAATTTAATTATCAAGGGCAAGGTTGGTATTAAAAAAATAGATAAGAGGTGACTCATTATTACTTCTAATATCCACCCAAAAAATGGAGAGTAGTCCCCCACCATTTTTGAGTAGTCCCCAAAAAAGCGGTTCTTTTTGTATCGGAAGGCAACATCGACATGTTTTCACCTTATCGGGCTTGTATTGGGCACGATGGGTTCGATTTTTAGATCTTGGCCCGGGTTAGGAGATAAAGGACCTAGGGTTCATATTATGGATCCATATATATAAACCTCCTTAACGATGGTCTCTGCCTCTTTCACTTCTAAGTTCTACAACAAAGCTTGCAGGTCTCATTACACTTAGATCTATAATTAGTCTTCTTCACTCCAAAGTTCATCTCCTGGTTAAAATTCTTATCGATATTGTCCTCAAAATGATCAGTGAAATTAGGGTTTATAAATGGGAATCCTCACATCAACAAAGAATCGTCTTGTTTTAAAGTCATAATAACTTTTCCTCTCATAACTACCAAGCAATTTTATAAATGTGTTGTTATACCATGGTCTTTCCGATGCGTAAATTTTTTTGGGGTACGGAAAATAGATTTTGAAAGAGATAGATCCGTAAGTACGGGAAGCCACCATGGAGAACCCAGTGAACAAGGAAGGCAGGTCTGAACCTAGTGGAAGAAGGAACGATTCTTATGTATCGATATTTAAATTCATATTTTATTTTAATTTTTCTTTCATTGTTATATTTG
Source organism: Papaver armeniacum (assembly GCA_023531295.1). NCBI lineage: Eukaryota > Viridiplantae > Streptophyta > Magnoliopsida > Ranunculales > Papaveraceae > Papaver > Papaver armeniacum. Next base: position 39,941 of record JAJJWW010005659.1, on the reverse strand, counting down.
ATTGGCTTTACTAATTGAGGGAAAATAGTTCATATTCAACTCCAAGGTTTGGTCTTTTCTTCTCTAAATTGTTCATTTTTTTTTTTTATGATGAATTAACATAATGAACATTAATATTGGAAAAAATAGTTCGTTTAACGCCTATATTTAGAAACCCATTTAAATCAACTTCTTAAATCAATCATTGACTTGTGGATACTTCGGTATAATGCGATTTTGATACTACAACCATTTTAGAGTGACCTAATTTCTTAGGGATGTGTCAACTATAATCACTCTGAATTGAATGATTCTCGGGTGTCGTCGAAGGCGGTTGATATATACGTACCATTTCAGAACCAACATAACTTTGTTTAAGCGCGATGATGACAGATGCGAACGAGATAGGCAATTTGAGTTTGTAAAATGGTACTACCGACTACGAGCATGTTGAAGGATTGTTAGGAAAGATTTTGTATATCACAATCAATCCAGTTGAGGATCACCTCAATTGCGTAAGAAATTGAAGGAGATGACGAGTCTATCTTAGTAACTTAGAAACAAGAAATGGATCAACAACTTCAAAATATCTTCAAACTCCTGTGTTTTATATTGAGAGAATGAAGTTGTCGGATAGACCTTTTAAAGTGAAATTGACGATAACATTGATTATTTTAAATTTGTATTCTCTTTCAAACTTTAAATAATGGATTATTTGAGATTTCATTCCTTAGACTTAAAGCGACCATCTAAATTGGCATGTGGTGAAGACTACTCCGTTTATATCAAGCGGGATTACGAACCGATTTTATCAACCCGATTACTTCATGGATTCTTATAAACCCAGTTGATTCACGGATGGATTCTTATCATTCGATCATCAATGGAGCCCTTCTTACCAAATGTAACAGATCCAATTGCTTAATGAAGTTTCCATAATTTACCTTGCCGTGGATGTAGCTTAGCCGAACCACGTTAATCCTCTGTGCGAATCTTTTGTTTACCTGTTTATACCTTACTTTTCATTTCTTGTTTTGTGATTTGAATCAAGATCAATGGATCTTGTCCATATTCTCTGGTTCTTTGTTTTTGTCTTTCGATATGATGAAGAGTTCTCTCTGTGATTTGATGGTTATTTCAGTTTTTGGTTAAGAGAAGATAATATATGCGAGAGAAGAAGATTGTGCCGCTTTCACAAGGTCACAGATATCAAATTCCTTCTAGAAGTTTTTTTATTCAAATGATTCACTTCAAGGGCTGAGCATAACAATATTATGTTGCTTTTCACTAGGGTGAGCAAACGAAGTATCTGTCTTAACAATTGAAGCAAATTCCTCCATAAATCAGCAATCATCATGCACAACCCGATTTTAAAACAATCGAAGCAATATTGTGCACAAAGCAAAATTGAAGCAAAATTTTGCCCAATATTGTTAAGCAAAATTGAGCGGCACAATTTTGCTTTCGCGTTACTCTGTGAAAGCGAAAGACAATACAATTTTGCTTTCGCAGCCCTTGTGAAAGCAAAGACAATATTGAGCATGCACCGCCCTTCTTCCAATGTTCAATTATATTGGTTAAGCTCAATATGACAAGAAACTCTTCGTTTGCTCGGCCGGATGATACTGATATCTTGTTTTGCAATGAGTTTCCTTTGGGGCAAATGGAAAATTGAAGCGCGTTGGTTAAATTTGGTTCCGATGTCATGCTTAATGGTTTGATAGACTGTATCGGACAATATGAAATTTCCAAATAATTTCATTGTTGAACTAGATTTGTGGCTTTGAGGAGACGATAATGTGAATTTTCATTTAGGTTGTAGTAGGAGTTGTGTTAATAATGACTAGACTAGAGACATACAAGCCGAAACAAGACTTCACAACAAACAAATTAAGTCTAGTTAAGATGGATAGGGTAATCTCAAGAATTTGAACACCAAAGAGAATACATCATCCAGTTAGATCATAAATGAAAGAAAAAAATGAAAAATATCTTTGAATGGTGTCATAATTTTTATTTAATTATTGAGAAATTGGATCACGTACAAAATAATAAACTTATGGAGATGAAGAAACGTGGGACTAAAAGTGATTAAACTATCGAGATCACTTCTTCTCTTTTCGAGATCTCGTTATTCAAGATCCTGGTTTGAGTGAAATTGTCATTACGAGAGGAGATATCATAATGCTTGTTTGTTGTTGGTGATGTTGCCGCCTCCGATTGTTTTTCCCATGGTTTTGTTGCGGCTGATCCTAGATCTATAATTTAGGATTTGGATTTGCTTTCTTTGGCTCTCGGCAAGTGGAAGAGGGAGGCACAGTTGGGATCCATTAGGTGAAAATCTTATGCTACTTATAAGGGATGAGAGATGGAGATCCGACCCTTTGATTTAGGGTTCACTTGTCTATTATTTGATCTAACAGTGTAGCGTGTTCTTTAACCGCCGTATCCGTGACCTATATATTTGTCTTTGATAGGCAACTATGATACGTGTGATTGATACATGTCGAGAACTTTCTAAGGTTGGATGTTATTAAGTGCCTCCTAGGTGCATAAAGTAAACCAAAACTGTATAGGGTTCATTTATAATCTTCTCATAGATACAAGCATTTCTTTCGGTGTGTCTTTATTTCCAGAGTCTAGAGATTTGTTTTTTTTTTTTCACAATGATTTCGCTGTAAGATCGAGCCCACCTACCCAACTGGCTTAGTGCATCATGATGATGCAACATTGGCCCTTGGCCAAATGCCAAACATAATACGCCATTTTTGGCGCGGTATTGGCCTTAATCTAATCCACCCTTTTTCACGCTGCGGAAGCTTTGGATGAAGCTTCATCACAAGCAAATGGCGCATCTTTTAGCATGCGCCATGCTAAAAACACGGGGTGTTACACTCTATCTTTCCAAGGTTCAGCGCCAGGATATTTTCGCAGCTCTCAATCGTGTTGTATCCGGCAAACGGCTTTTACTCTCCTCGGAATCCACGCCAAGGGCCCAAGCTTCCCAAACAGGCGAAGCGGAGAACTGGGGACTGCTGACCACGTCCCGTTTAAGATGTAACGAATTTGACGACACGCTCATCGACACGGCCTCCTACCACAACATCATTACTTTCAGGACACTGAAGGCAGCAGGATTTACAAAACAAGGACGCTACCTATTCCCCGTCCGTGATTAAGGACTTGAGAGGAGAAGCTTTGAACGCGCATGGCTACATCAACTTAGAGATCGAGGTGGGAGACGCTATAACACATAGCAAATTCCATATTGTCAAAGAACTAGATCACGACATGATATTGGGACGCTTATGGGTGCTCGACAACAAAGCGAAATTGGATGTGAGCCCTCGCTAACGTCCACGCCCGAAGGAAATTCCAACAAATCATCCCACCTAAGTTATCGCATCAACAAACTGCGAAGAAACCCGGACATCCGGAGAAGACCCGTTGGCGCTAGCTCATGGTTTTCAAATGCAAGTAAGTCCGACCAAGCAACCCTTTTCGCAACAGTCTTTCCTTCCCCCTTTCGTCATGGGGACTCGGCGCGACATCGGCACGAACGCTGTCAAGAAATGCGAATGGGAGGCTGGACCATTTGAACACTTTGCAAGAAGCTTGGAAACTTCTATTGAAGCCAACGAAGCCAAGACTCAAACGGTTGCACGACGTCGAACCCGTTTTCAATTGGAGATGTAGTGGTCAAAGAAAACACGTTTCAAGTTGGGAAGATGACAGTAAAAATGGATTTGCCCAGTGAAGGAGAAGACGAGCCGTATCTGGTTGCGGATACCCTTTTGGGAGGATATTGCAAGCTCATCAATGCAGTCACACACAAGGCGTGATAATTCACTCGCGATGGCTCAAGGAATCCAATCCATAAAAAAAAAGGGGGGGGGGTACTTCCCATTTACTCCTTTTCTTTTTCAGTATTTCCTTTTTAACAATTCCTCTTAGTAGTTGTACTTCCCCAAGATGAATACACCGTTTGTATTTCTCCCTGGGGATTCCCTTCCCGTCAAAAAAAAAAAAAAATATACATCTTTTTCCAAGCAAATTCTCCAGATATCAGAGAAATACATCAGATAAACCCAGAAAACCACTGCAGAGCCATCATACCACAACCTCTTTCAAAAATATATATGGAGCAAAATGTTTACTGATGAAGAAGAAGGAAAAGATGAGTTTACCAAAAAAAAAAAAAAAAAAAAAAAAAAAAGAGGAGGCAACAGGGGAACTAACCAGCTAACAGAAATAACAAAAGGGAGGAACTAGCCCTCGAAGGGTGGAGCACAAGTCCCTTCGGCAAAGCTATCTTCAAACACTTTCCCCAGCAATCCTCCGGAAACAAAGGTTCCATTCAACGGTTTTAGCAAGAAGCAACCTCAACATCCCATCCCGAAGCGACCCACGGAGAAGAAGAAGCGGTGTCCTCCCCGACGACCATTCCAAAGATACGCCACCATGACCTCTCCGGTATTACCAACAACACCTTTGGCATCAACTTCAAAGGCTATTTCGTTTCCATCATATGCTACTTCAAAGGTTTTCTCATTAACATTTCGAAGAAAGTTCTTGATTCACCCGCATCAAAATCAAGAATCATGGCGCTCTCCTCCACGCTCACTTTGAACCCAAGAGAGTCCGAGCATGTACATGTTCTTCGTGGGGATAGATGAAAGGGAGGTCCTTAACAATTTCATTAGCTTCATGGAGCAAGGACTCAATCCCAACCAATGCCTCCTCAAGAGAAGAAGATTGATCTGCGCCAATTAAAGTCCTTTTCCGAAAAGTTAAAGGCATGGCTATCCTGGAAGGTCCCATCATACACATCGCAAAGAATGGGAAAATGATCAAGTTCAATCCTATCTATACGCATATAAAAGAGGATAACATGAACAGAGAAGAAGAAAAAAACATACCGATATGATTTTCTTAGTCCGAATAACCTAGTCGGGATGTTTTTCGCAAGAGTCGAGATCTCGCGCCTTCACTTGGAGAATCTCACTGTTTGGAGGATGATTCGTCTCTAGGCAAATAAAGAGAAACCAACAAGAAGAACCCTCTCAAACAAGGGAGATGATGCGGTTGCGATTGGGTATGAATACGGAACCTTAAAAAGGAAAGGAAGCAATGAGGGACATAACGCTCCAGGATTTTTTTGGCATGGACGATGCCCTAATTGAAGCCGCGCGTGAAGGAAAGGCAAAATAAGGAAAATTTGCTATCTGAAGAAACTCCCTCCTTATTTACATCGGTCACGCCAGCAAGCACGCACAGACTTCCACACTTGCGCTGGTCCCACCAAACTAGCACATTCGGTTTCAAACTCACGCCAACTTCCCAACATCACCCAAGTTGTCACCGGCCCCACCAATTGTGCCGACTTCCCAATGGCCTCCCAAGTCACGCTCTGCAAGCACGCACAACTTCCACACCTTGCGCCGGTCCCACCCGGCTAGCACACTCGGTTCTAACTCACGCCAACTTCCCAACGTCGCCCAAGTCGCACCGGCCCCACCAATTGTGCCGACCTCTCGATTTGTGCAAAACTACCAGAGGCAAGGATTCCAAATCCTACTTATAAAAGGTCGACAAGCCTCCTCAATTCTCTTTACGGTTTCTTTGTTGATAGTTTGTCACCATCTTATGCTTACCTCGCAACAAAGCCCACCGTTCCGAGCTAGCGGGGACTTAATGTTGATGGTGTTTTTTAAACAAAGGATAAAATCGTAAAACCCCATGACCTAGTGTTACCCGCAACACATTAACTAAGAGCATTTAACTCGGGTGTAAATAATTAATAGGGGTATTTTTTCAAAATACCGGATTAGGGTTTTCTTCGACACATAACCCTAATTCCAAAACCAAGCCGCACTAATCGCACCATGGCAACAATGCTAAACCAAGCCGCACACCTGCGCACCATGGAAAAAATGCCAAACCAAGCCGCACACTCGCGCACCATGGCAACAATGCCAAACCAAGCCGCACACTGCGCACCATGGCAACAATGCCAAACCAATCCCCACATCGCGCACCATGGCAACAATGCCAAACCAAGCCGCACACCTCGCGCACCATGGAAACAATGCCAAACCAAGCGCATCATGCGCACTATGGCAACAATGCCAAACCAAGCCGCACACTGCGCACCATGGCAACAATGCCAAACCAAGCCGCACACACTGCGCACCATGGCAACAATGCCAAACCAAGCCGCACACTGCGCACCATGGCAATAATGCCAAACCAAGCCGCACTATCACCATGGCAACAATGCCAAACCAAGCCGCACACTGCGCACCATGGCAACAATGCCAAACCAAGCCGCACACTGCGCACCATGGCAACAACGCCAAAACCAAGCCGCACATTGCGCACCATGGCAGCGACGCCAAAACCAAACTAAATATCGCACTCATTGGCAACCATGCCAAACTAAGCCGCTATGTCATTGGCGATACCAAATATAGCGCCCTAGGCTTGCAAAACGTGCAACTAGGTCAACATGGCCGTCGTGCCATTGGAACATGCCAACGCGTACCACAAACCGTATTTCAAGCCGCTAAGCCATTGGCGCATGCCAAATATAGCGCCCTAGGCTTGCAAAACGTGCAACTAGGTCAACATGGCCGTACGTGCCATTGGCACATGCCAACACGTACCACAAGCCATATTTCCAGGCCACGCATGCCATTGGCACATGCCACATGCTCGCTGGGTAGCTTTTCCTACCAAGGCCACGGCCCTAACGGCCACGCATACCATCGGCACGTGCCAACATGCTCGCTGGTAGCTTTTCCTACCAAGGCCACGGCCCTAACGGCCACGGCCCTAACGGCAACGGCCCTAACGGCCACGGCCCTAACGGCCACGCATGCCATTGGCACATGCCAACATGCTCGCTGGTAGCTTTTCCTACCAAGGCCACGGCCCTAACGGCCACGCATGCCATTGGAACATGCCAACATGCTCGCTGGTAGCTTTTCCTACCAAGGCCACGGCCCTAACGACCACGCATGCCATTGGCACATGCCAAACACACACGCTGGTAGCCTAACTTGCAAACCGTGCAACCTACCACCAAGGCATTCCGCACATGCCATTGGCACATGCCAAACACACACGCTGGTAGCCTAACTTGCAAACCGTGCAACCTTCCACCAAGGCATTCCGCACATGCCAAACACACACGCTGGGTAGCCTAACTTACGCAAACCGTGCAACCTACCACCAAGGCATTCCGCACATGCCAAACACACACGCTCGGTAGCCTAACTTGCAAACCGTGCAACCTACCACCAAGGTATTCCGCACATGCCATTGGCACATCCCAAACACACACGCCGGGTAGCCTAACTTGCAAACCGTGCAACCTACCACCAAGGCGTTCCACACACGTCATTGGCACATGCGCCCTGGCAAGCACCACTTGCACTCAAGATGCAACCAACACTCGAGACATCAACATTAACTGGGGATGCTTTCCGGGGTTTTGGTTTGGCGGTCACAGCTTGCAGCGTACACTACGCTCACATTAAGAAAGCGTGAAAAGGAATAAAGCGGTCAAATAAATGAGGAAATAATGGTGAAAACGTTTTCACCCATTAACACCATGCGGTTACCACCTCCTCTCATTATTTCACCCTTTACTCTCTTCCTTCATGAGACCAGGTTACGTTTCAAACTCGGCTTGTATAAATAGGTCTTACCTATTTCCACCAGACAACAAGTCTCGGTCAGGAGAAAAATACTACACTTTCAAAAAAGGCAACTTTGCAAGCTCTCCAAAAAGTTTTCATCTCTTGCAAGCTTCCTAAGCTTTCACTTTCTTATACAAGTCGAGATACTACTCTCCCAGAACTATTCTGGTCTCAACACCTTTCTTTGCTTCCCTCCCCAAATCAACCCTTCTCCTCCACTTTGTGACCGAAGCAAGTCTGGAACGGCCATTTCTTGGTTTAGGCGGACTTGTACAGTTGATCTCTCGAATCTATAAAGTGCTCACGTGCAGCACATTTGTTTAGGGTTTGAACCAGTTTCTCACTCACCTACCGAATTTACCGAAATCGGCAGAAACGATTTTTACCCATAAACAGTAAACATGGCCAACTTCTCCCCAAAAGCCTCAGCAACATCCTCACAGAAAAGATAAATCTACCTTCGGATCAATCCCCATGAATTTCAAATGGTTTTTCTTTCATCGCCAAAAGTATGAGCTGTGAAATCGATTTTCCAAGGAACTCATTCGGCCCGTAAACATTGTTTCCTTTGGTGGTTTGGGCATGTAAACTATATGACCTCCAATAAGCCATCACAACCATTTCTGCACAAGACTTAGTAGAAGTCTATGGGTTGGTTGGGAGTGGCTGAGAAGCCTCATGAGTTCCCACAACTGCTACCTTTCCTCTTAAGATGCAAAATCTCGACCGTCGAAGGTCACCAAGCTAGCAAGTCTCCCGAGCTCGACTTGCCAGGCAACAACCATGCTACATGTTTTCCACGAAAACATTCGAGACATCAATACATATCACAAACTGGGGGATCCACTTTGGGTTTTGGTTTGGCGGTTTACAGGGTGCGGCGTACACTACGCCCGTCATAAGGAAGTGTAATAAGGATGAGGCGGTTAGTAAATACAAGGAGTAATGGTGAAACGCTCTTTTTTATGGAACATCAATTCCATGCGTTAACGGTTACCACCTCCTCCTATTTACTCACCCATTTTTCCATTCCTTAATGAGACCAGAGTACGTTTCCCTTCGACTTGTATAAATAGGTCTTACCTATTTCCACCGAACAAAAAGTTCAGTCAGGTTCAATACAACACTCAGAAACATTTGCTAGCTTTTCATCTGTTAGCTTCCCATTTTCTGATACAAGTCGTGAAACCACCACTCTTCCGGAATCAACCTGGTCTCAACACTTTCTTCGCTTCCCTCCCCAAAACCAATCCATTCTCTTCCTTTTTGTGACCGAAGCAAGTCTGGAACTGCCATTTCTTGGTTTAGGCCGGTTTGTACAGTTGATCTCTCGAATCTAAAGTACTCCCTTGCGAGTACATTGTTTATGGTTTAAATTCGTTTCTCACCCACACACCCGAAATTACCGAAATCATCAGAAACCATTTTCACCCTCAAACAATAGCTTAATTTAAATCATTAACAAAACAAAATCAAAATCAAAATTATAACAAACCTATTACCTTTTAGTCGTTTTCCATTGAAAAATGAGAAGTAATCATCAAAATGAGTTGAAAATGGAAGTTATAGAGAAAAGTTCGGTTAGGAATTATGTGAAATTTTTTGTCGAACTAGCCGAACTCAACTTTAATGGAGGTTTTTGTTTTCAGAAAAAAATTCGGTTACGTCGAAAAAAAATGTCCAAGCCGAACTTATAATTCGGTTACGTCGCAAAAAGTTCGGTTACGCCACAAAAAGTTCGGTTACATTGCAATTTTTTTCTCCTGACCGAACTTTTCTCTGAAAAACCTGCATATTGAGTTCGGTTACGTCGCAATTTTTTTTCCTAGACGAACTCCTAGTTCGGTACGTCGCAATTTTCTTCTCCTAACCGAACTTTTCTCTGAAAGAAAGAACTCCATTAAAGCTGAGTTCGGCTACCTGTGTTTTCAGAAATATTAGCCGAACTACACTTGCATATGAGTTCAGTTACATGTTCTTCATATTTCGTAGCCGAAATTTTTTAACCAAATCGAAATCAATTTGTAAATTGTTCACTTTTAGGAATATTTTGGCCATTTCAAGCACATTAACTAAATTTGAAGTATGCGTGAGTACCAAAAACATCATACTCTAGTTGTGGCTCTTAAAGAAAAAAATCTTAACTTTTTCCTTCCAAAACCCTCATCTTCATTATCATCTTCATCTTCTTCTTCTCCCTCTCAATAATTCTACTTTTGAAAAAAAATCAACTTATTAATTTAATCTCACTAATCATTAATTAACTCACTAATCATTACACTAATTTAATTATCAAGGGCAAGGTTGGTATTAAAAAAATAGATAAGAGGTGACTCATTATTACTTCTAATATCCACCCAAAAAATGGAGAGTAGTCCCCCACCATTTTTGAGTAGTCCCCAAAAAACGGTTCTTTTTGTATCGGAAGCAACATCGACATGTTTTCACCTTATCGGGCTTGTATTGGGCCTGATGGGTTCAGTTTTAGATACTGGCCCAGGTTAGGAGATAAAGGACCTAGGGTTCGTATTATGGATCCATATATATAAACCTCCTTAACTGATGGTCTCTGCCTCTTTCACTTCTAAGTTCTACAACAAAGCTTGCAGTCTCATTACACTTAGATCTATAATTAGTCTTCTTCACTCCAAAGTTCATCTCCTGGTTAAAATTCTTATCGATATTGTCCTCAAAATGATCAGTGAAATTAGGGTTTATAAATGGGAATCCTCACATCAACAAAGAATCGTCTTGTTTTAAAGTCATAATAACTTTTCCTCTCATAACTACCAGCAATTTTATAAATGTGTTGTTATACCATGGTCTTTCTGATGCGTAAATTTTTTTGGGGTACGGAAAATAGATTTTGAAAGAGATAGATCTGTAAGTACGGGAAGCCACCATGGAGAACCCAGTGAACAAGGAAGGCAGGTCTGAACCTAGTGGAAGAAGGAACGATTCTTATGTATCTGATATTTAAATTCATATTTTATTTTAATTTTTCTTTCATTGTTATATTTGATTGGCTTTACTAATTGAGGGAAAATAGTTCATATTCAACTCCAAGGTTTGGTCTTTTCTTCTCTAAATTGTTCATTTTTTTTTTTTATGATGAATTAACATAATGAACATTAATATTGGAAAAAATAGTTCGTTTAACGCCTATATTTAGAAACCCATTTCTGAATCCAACTTCTTAAATCAATCATTGACTTCAGGATACTTCAGTATACACTGATTTTGATACTACAACCATTTTAGAGTGATCTAATTTCTTAGGGATGTGTCAACTATAATCACTCTGAATTGAATGATTCTCGGGTGTCGTCAGAAGGCAGTTGATATATACGTACCATTTCAAGAACCAACATAACCTGTTTAAGCGCGATGATGACAGATGCGAACGAGATAGGCAATTTGAGTTTGTAAAATGGTACTACTGACTACTGAGCATGTTGAAGGATTGTTAGGAAAGATTTTGTATATCACAATCAATCCAGAAGTTGAGGATCACCTCAATTGCAGAAGAAATTGAAGGAGATGACGAGTCTATCTTAGTAACTTAGAAACAGGAAATGGATCAACAACTTCAAAATATCTTCAAACTCCTGTGTTTATATTGAGAGAATGAAGTTGTCGGATAGACCTTTTAAAGTGAAATTGACGATAACATTCAGATTATTTTAAATTTGTATTCTCTTTCAAACTTTAAATAATGGATTATTTGAGATTTCATTCCCTTAGACTTAAAGCAGCCATCTAAATTGGCATGTGGTGAAGACTACTCCGTTTATATCAAGCGGGATTACAGAACTGATTTTATCAACCCAGTTACTTCATGGATTCTTATAAACCCAGTTGATTCACGGATGGATTCTTATCATTCGATCATCAATGGAGCCCTTCTTACCAAATGTAACAGATCCAGTACTTAATGAAGTTTCCATAATTTACCTTGCCGTGGATGTAGCTTAGCCGAACCACGTTAATCCTCTGTGCGAATCTTTTGTTTACCTGTTTATACCTTACTTTTCATTTACTGTTTTGTGATTTGAATCAAGATCAATGGATCTTGTCCATATTCTCTGGTTCTTTGTTTTTGTCTTTCAGTAACAGTAAGAGTTCTCTCTGTGATTTGATGGTTATTTCAGTTTTTGGTTAAGAGAAGATAATATATGCAGAGAAGAAGATTGTGCCGCTTTCACAAGGCTGTGCAGATATCAAATTCCTTCTAGAAGTTTTTTTATTCAAATGATTCACTTCAAGGGCTGAGCATAACAATATTATGTTGCTTTTCACTAGGGTGAGCAACGAAGTATCTGTCTTAACAATTGAAGCAAATTCCTCCATAAATCAGCAATACTGTGCACAACCCGATTTTAAAACAACTGAAGCAATATTGTGCACAAAGCAAAATTGAAGCAAAATTTTGCCCAATATTGTTAAGCAAAATTGAAGCGGCACAATTTTGCTTTCGCAGCCCTTGTGAAAGCAGCACAATACAATTTTGCTTTCGCAGCCCTTGTGAAAGCAGCACAATATTGAGCATGCACCGCCCTTCTTCCAATGTTCAATTATATTGGTTAAGCTCAATATGACAAGAAACTCTTCGTTTGCTCGCCGGATGATACTGATATCTTGTTTTGCAATGAGTTTCCTTTGGGGCAAATGGAAAATTGAAGCCGCGTTGGTTAAATTTGGTTCCGATGTCATGCTTACTGGTTTGATAGACCTGTATCGGACAATATGAAATTTCCAAATAATTTCATTGTTGAACTAGATTTGTGGCTTTGAGGAGACAGTAATGTGAATTTTCATTTAGGTTGTAGTAGGAGCTGTGTTAATAATGACTAGACTAGAGACATACAAACTGAAACAAGACTTCACAACAAACAAATTAAGTCTAGTTAAGATGGATAGGGTAATCTCAAGAATTTGAACACCAAAGAGAATACATCATCCAGATTAGATCATAAATGAAAGAAAAAAATGAAAAATATACTGAATGGTGTCATAATTTTTATTTAATTATTGAGGAAATTGGATCACGTACATAATAATAAACTTATGGAGATGAAGAAACTGTGGGACTAAAAGTGATTAAACTATCAGATCACTTCTTCTCTTTTCGAGATCTGTTATTCAAGATCCTGGTTTGAGTGAAATTGTCATTCTGAGAGGAGATATCATAATGCTTGTTTGTTGTTGGTGATGTTGCCGCCTCCGATTGTTTTTCCCATGGTTTTGTTGCAGCTGATCCTAGATCTATAATTTAGGATTTGGATTTGCTTTCTTTGGCTCTCAGCAAGTGGAAGAGGGAGGCACAGTTGGGATCCATTAGGTGAAAATCTTATGCTACTTATAAGGGATGAGAGATGGAGATCCGACCCTTTGATTTAGGGTTCACTTGTCTATTATTTGATCTAACAGCTGTAGCGTGTTCTTTAACTGGCCGTATCTGGTGACCTATATATTTGTGCTGATAGGCAACTATGATACGTGTGATTGATACATGTCGAGAACTTTCTAAGGTTGGATGTTATTAAGTGCCTCCTAGGTGCATAAAGTAAACCAAAACTGTATAGGGTTCATTTATAATCTTCTCATAGATACAAGCATTTCTTTCGGTGTGTCTTTATTTCCAGAGTCTAGAGATTTGTTTTTTTTTTCAGTTCAGGAAGAACAGATCATATTCCATTCCAAAGTTTGGATATTTTTTCTTTTATAAATTGTCAATTTGTGGATGAAATTAACTTCATGACGGAACATATGTACATGCCTCTTTTATCAGCCTTTTTGGTGTTGGTGCAAGGACATCAAGACAAGCCTAGATGCTTGCTCTGGTGTTTTTGGTGATGGTATTGCATCTCTCCATGCCTTCAAGGTTTCAACAGTTTTCCGTATCTTCTAACATTTTTACACAAACATTTCTACTACATTAAACAAGTATTGCTGGGTATTTGTAAGATTGGAGAAATTAGATCAAAGTAGTAGTACCTACCATTTAGCTTGAGTTTTCTTTACGGATGTAACATACTAACTAAGTTTTTCAGGAGCCTTCAAAACCACGAGATCTCGATGATTAAACATAGAAATACTAGAGCAGTGTAAAATGTACCTAAGACTAGGCTAAGATTAAGGTGTTGGTTGGAGATTTTTGTACTAAGTGTTCTCAAAGCGGAAAAGATCAAGAGCAACAGCTGAGACACTATTAGCAGGTTGAGAGACAACATGATCAGGTGATTAAACAAGAGAAATTTATTCTTTAATTTTAGCTATTTCCCAAGAATTAATGTAGTTGTTATCCACAATTGAATGCCAAATTTGACAAGGCCACTCACTGTAGGAGTTAACAAATTGTAGTCAAGTTATCGTACCAAGTAAAAAAGAGCACCCTTCAACTGATCCACATTTATTTCACCAACTCATTTATTTAGTTCTTGGGTTATGGAGAGGTGCACTCTTGAATCTAAAGAAGGCAGTAGCTGGATTCTTCAACTTGTTTCACCTACAATACTTCTCCTGGTCAGGGGTAGCAGATTTTTGAGTAACTTGGTTTCAAACTCCTTCCGTTCCATGTATCCAAAGACGCAAGAATCTAAATGTTCTTGAGGTTGTTAATTGCTATCTAAGGAGGTCGGAATATAAGAAGTCATGGACGTGGTTAAACGTGACACCAGCCCCATAGGATTGTTAATCTCTTCAAAATCCTGTTTATAATGAGATAATGATGTTGTATAGATTCTAATGAAATTATAATAAAATTAAAGGGTGTGCTACGGCTATGCATGTGCTGCCACCAAGCACCTCCTCAACAGTCACATTTCACCGTTTAAGGTTCCTGTCATTTAAGTTTGAGCATCTTCAAATATGCTTGTCGTAATTTGGATACCGAATCAAGATTGTTCATCTTTTAACTTCTTTGATTTTGAGTATCAATTTATTTGGGTGCGGGAATTTTCTCTCCTTGCCAAGTGGTTTTACTATTCACCGGATTGAGACTGTAATTACATTTTTTACTAAACAGATGCAATTTTCCTTAAATTTTTGAAATGAATTATGGGGAAAATAAATTTTATAGATTTTGAAAAATAAATAAAGATAGACACAAAAATTATGAGACACAAACTTTGCGATTCATCTAGAACCATTTTAGCTAGACACAAAATTATAGACTTATAATTGGCCGGAGAATAATTTTTGCATTTCAACAAATGGATCATGTGTGACAAGAGATAAAAGTTAACAAGAATTGGCATTTCTCATTGTGCATATAAATATAGTTGAGACATTTGGAAATTTATATGGCAGTGCTCTGTGCAAAAGGTATTTTATAGTTAGCAACCAAAAAAGATCTCTCTCAATTGATCAAAAAATCTCTCTCATCAATAAATTGTTAAATTTAGAAGGTTAGTGAGATGACAGAGGAAAATGAACACATTGTATTACAATGTTCCTGATCCCAATCTCAGGATCCCTATCTCAGTGTATCTAATTTTGGAAGCATCCGAAGATGAGGAGCCATTAGTGGAGTAACCAAACACATATTGATTTTAGCAATTGCAAACTCGCAATATTAACGGCATTTTTATGGATTAAATTACTTGATTATTAAAGCTAGTAATATCAATTAAAATCTAACAAATTTACTGTAATTCAGAATTTAAATAAAATGAAATTATATATAGAAAAATGGAGTGAGTGCTGATTAGAGTATAAAGACATATAAATTGAAATAAATCTCCTGATGCAAATTTGCACATTCATGGTCACCCAACGACTCACAACAAACAAATTGAGACCAGTTAAAATGGATGAAATAATCTCAAGAAATTCAACTAAAGAGAATACATCCGGATTAGATCAGAAATGAAAGGAAAAAAAAATGGAGTCGACAGAACTTCTCGTGATTTTTAGTCATTTACTAGAATAATAAAACTTATGGAGATAAATAAACTGTGGGAGTAAAAATGAAGGAAACTAGCATATCACTTCTTGTGATAGAAACACCAGAAACTTCTCCCGAGCAAGCAGGACCGAACATCACATGCTACTTAAATTATAATTTGAGAAGAGATATCATAATGCTTGGCTGTTGTTGGTGATTCTGCGCCGCCTCCTATTGTTTCTCCCATGGTTTTGTAGCAGCTAAAAGTAGATCTATAATTTTCTTTCTTTGGCATTTAGCAGATAGAATAGGGAGGCAGTTAGGTAAAAAAAATCTTATGCTACTTATAAGGGATGAGAGATGGAGATCCGACCCTTTGAGGTTTCAAGATGTTCACTCAGTTAAGTGCCTCCTGGGTACATAAAGTAAGCAATAGCTGTAGATAAAGGTGGTGATCCCTTTGACTTAGGGTTCATTTATGATTCTCTCATAGATACAAGCATTTCTTTCAACGAAACATACTAACTACGTTGTTCAGGAACTTTCAAAATCATGAAATCTCCATGTTGATTAAACATAGAAATATTAGAGCAGTATAAAATGTTAGACTGGGCTAAAATTAAGGTGTTGGTTGGAGATTTTTTTACCTCAGATGTGTTCTCAAAGCGAAAAAGATCAAGAGCCATAGCTGAAACTCTATTAGTACGTTCGAGAGACAACATGACCATGGTGATTAAACAAGAGAAATTGATGTCAAATTTATATTAGAGTTCCCTGAATTTCCTACAAGGAGTAAAAGTAGTCTAAACTAAGGTTAGAAATCACACTCAGCCATACTCCAGAGAAAAACTATAATTGCTAAAATGGGATAAGGGACTGCAAGATAAATCAACAAAATTGAGATTTCCACAAGAGAGTCAATCAGAATAGAGATTCTTTCCATACGCTGCTGCTCTAATTTAAGTTTCCACGTGCAGTTTCTTGTTCACTTCACTGAATTTCAACATTTCCCACCCACTCATCCCATCCATTGATGACAAAGGTTTTAACATTTACAGAATTCATAATACTTTTTGCTAAGCCAGACTTGAGAATTAATAGTAAGCAATATCATGTAAAGTTGTTTATATATCAACCAAATTTCCTTTTACGTGATATGAAGGAAACCAGCATTATTTGTTACAACTAGTGTAACTAGACAGTAGACACTAATTCTTGTTTTGAAGCTTGGCTTCAGCAGCTTGCTCTTCAGACTGACTAAGTCGTGATAGCGACATAATTCTTAAATTCACCATATATTGACTACTAATATGGACCAAATCTAAGAACTGGAAACATGACTGGACTTAAACTGTAATTATGAGAAACCGCAAATGTATTTTGGAGGACTTAATTATTATCATACGATCTATGCACCATTTTGCTCAACCTTCTCAAATCTTGGAAACTTGCAGCATGTTCATATCCATAAAATTCAAACTGGTTGCATTACACTGACCAACTTCACAAATAAGTGAACATCTAAAATGAAAATGAAAAAAAGGCAACTTACTTATGAGAGGAAAAGTCATTGTGGCAATCTTCTCGCCAGCTTGAATCATCTGTAAGAGCTCTGTAGACAAACGGAGCTCCTCTAGTTTAGCATCATGTAGCGCCGACTTCTTTTCCTCTATAACAGCAATATATGTTTAGCAGCTCAGATCAGTTGACTATTCTGCAATATACACAAAGAATCACAGGATCAATACTAGGCTAGGGGTTCCACCATATTGAAAAGTACAAATTTCTTGAACTTACATTTTTGGATTACTAACATAATTACAACAAAGATTTGGCGACTAAAGAAATCATTGTATTGGATCATTTCACTTAACAAAAAACTAAATTTTCTTTACCATTGCTCCCTCTATTATTTTCAAATGCTAACAAAAACCAAAAATTTTCTTGTTTTACTCTGTGTTAGAAATAAATTAATTAAAATGAATCTGAATCTAGTGTTATACAAAAAAAAAAAAGATCAAAACCCAAGAATCAAGATTAATTAGTTAATTGAGGATGGCTGTTGATCAAAGTTATATATAAGAGCTTTAGATTCTTGATCCTTCATACTGAAATGGACCCATAATTATCAGCAATTATCTACTCAAGAGTGAAGATCTAATAGAAAATAAAACTTACAGTAGACTTAATTACCTCTGAGATGTCCAATCTCTCTCACAAATTCTAGTTAGGGTTACCGTCAACTAGTGAAGATGTCATCATCTCTGATGTTATCCCATAAACCAACCATTTTCGAGTCCGCTTATACCGATATTTAAATCAACCATTTCTTTTCCTCCTCTCTCTCTTTTTCCAGGGTTTATGAGACATAAACCCCATCTTCCATTGACAACCCATTCACTAATTGCTGATGGTAATAGTAGCGGTGGTGGTGTTGGTAATGAAGGGGTGATAACTATGCGCCGCCGAGTGCTGTGGTTTTCTTTATAGTGTGAGAGAGAGGTAATATTCATTTTCTTCTTGAAAACCCTAAGCTTTATCGGAACACTAAATGGCCCATGAGACAAGGCACGGAATCGGCCCCGCTACCCCTGGGAACTCGTTTGATGTTGAAGTTTTGAGATGCCCTGGCACTCGAAATTTAGTGATTCGGCACTGGGAGTTTAGCTCATGATTTAGAAGAAAAAGTACTGAGAATAAAATCTTGGGAAAAGCCTACTAGAGGATCCGGTTCGTTAAAGGAGTAGTATTAAAAAAAATTACAACAGATAACGTTCAAAGAAGATAACTTGATCATTACTAGCTGGTTATGATTAAAAAACAAAAAAAATACTAGCAGGTTGGCATGTGCAACGGCATATGCATTCAAGTGGAATCAAATCTATACATTATTCAATGGAAAATGAAACAAAGTGATTCGATTCAGATAATGCAATTCCATTTGCTTCTAACTCAAGGAGGGTGGGTTAAAAGGCTTTACAGAAAAAGAAAAATCAGACATAATTTTGAGAGGAAAATTTACAATGGTAGTTACAGACATTTAGACACGTTCTTGACATGCTAGATGCGGTTACCACAAAAAATGAAAATGCAGGTCTTGCATACCATGATCAACATGTTGGTTGCTTTTGGAGCAGCATTAAATAACATCATTCTCTTTTGGAGCAGAAACATATTAGTAAACATTCTGATAATCGGAATTAATTAGTTCTCCAGAAACAAAATGCAATATCCCTGAAAATAGGGCCAATTATTCTGATTCTATTATTGGTGGTTGGCCAAAATTCATGCTTCTTAGTGATAAAGGATGAGTTGAAGAAGCCTAGAACAAGTCTTACAAATTGCAGAATAATATCCAGAAATACGTGAAGATTTTAATTAACAAGAATCTTTTGAGTGGAGAAATCACACTTTTTGAGATGAACCTAAAATTAATGTATAAGCCATTAGTTTTAGATCCAGACTCATTACAGTAGGTTTGGTGCAATTGACATTAGTGGACTGTGGCAACAATTTTTTACATGGCCTAGTTGGAAACATAACTCTCTGTTCATATCTCTAGTGTTACACACAATTGACAAGTTGTTACACTCTGCATCCACATGTCTCGGTTAGAGTAATTAAGATAGTCGCCTAAAAAAACAAATCTTCAGGTTGAGAAGCATATTTATGTCAAGCAAATGAACAATCTAGCTTATTTAGAAAGATCCGAATTTTCAGGTGAATTGAAGCGAAAACATATATTGAGCACTAGGAAAAAAAAGTTACTAACCTAGGAATTGTACGCTTCAAACAAACGCACAACAGCATAGATTGACAAAACGAAAATTAAGGTAATGCTTACGAATTTAAAAGTTCAGTTGGTCCTTGAAGTTTCAACTAGACAGGAACTAGTTTAGAGAATGCCACCTGAATGATAAGACGAGCAGAGATGAACTCGTCAGTTTGATTCAAATGCTTTAAGAAATATCAGTCGGTGTGACCTGTTGCTAACTGGTTCGTCATGATCATACATCTTCATATCATCTCAAATGAAGCTAAAAACACAAAAGAAAAATTGAATAAGAGTAAATCCAACTCTCCAACCCGTGAAAGTTAATAAATTCACTAGCAAAGAAGTCCCTGTAGATAGTACTCCAAAAATAAATTGTAGGATTCCATTTCACCAATCTCTCTAAAAAATTAAAAACAGACTGAATTAAGAAAATTTCACAATTCAATCTCATTCCCGGTGTAAAATCTGAACTGAAAACTTTAAAATTACATGTAGCATGCACTGGCGAAAGACTCCACCCCTGTGGTAGCAATTTACTTTTACTGATCATACTTTCAACATAATCCAGTGCTCCATGCATTCGCAGAAAGTAGCAGTACAACTTGTATAGTCATGCATTTGGATTTTAGATCTAGGTTTTTGACTCCGACGTGAATGCTTCTCTTTCCTTTTATGAGGAAGAGGGGCAACTCAATAGCTACACATGAAACTTAATATAGCATTAACCTTAATGTAGCATTAACCTTAATCAGAGCTTAAATACATAACTAAACCTTAAACCAGACCTTAACTGAAGCTAAGTGAATCCTGATTTGTTGCTAAACCATAGAAAAAAAACAATTTTTATACCCTTCTAAAAGTATCACTGTTGCATAAGAACCAATTAGAACTACATATCCTCATCGTTATTGCATATGAACTTACATAATGCACAGGGTAAAAGTTTAATATTGTTACCGTAATGCATTGAAGCGTGGATGGGGAAGTTAGAAGCGGCTCTTGAAGGATCATTTATACTTCGAGTCTTCAAGCTATTTACTATTGATATAGTCACAGGAAGTTAAGTAGGAGAATTCATCCATTATGGTATCAGCATTGCAAGCATTGTCTTTAAAGCTTTTTAAACTATAACTTAATCTCAAGGAGTTCCATAAGAGACTTCATCCATTATGCCAGCAGCATCACACGCATTCTCTTTCAGCTTCTCCAGCTAAAAATTCATCAAATTAGGTTACTTGCTTTTTTTCAGCATCGCTATTTTAGGAAGAATCATGTGTAAGGTATTTTGAAGCTTGCATTCCATGGTTTTATGCATCTCTGCACCAAATAAAAGTCATGATTTCAAGAAGGTATAGATGGTTTTTTCATGATAGTATTGCATAAAAAGTATGCAAACAGCGGCAATGGAAGCAAACAAACTTAGTTAGAAATGCAGTTGCATCCTAAATACTACAGAACTCGGATGCAACATTGTTTGATAGCGCCCTCCTGAATACAGTACATTTGGGTTGCAACAATTTGAAGTGTTTTCTAGCTAAAAATTCTAATCATCTACTACTGGGAAACTACATCATAAATGTACACAAAAAAATCAACTCTTAAGTAACCGTTAACAATCTAACACTTTAGTCATACACATTCCTTCACACTTGATATTAGTTTGGGAAGCTCATTTTAAAACTCCGGCTGATCTCACACCAAGGACCACCTAAATGACAGGTTTTTTTGTTCTCTAAGCCAAAATGTCAACAACCAAAAGAAAAAAAAAAACTGCTAATGTGAGGGTGTAACTTTTAATACTCACAAATTATTTTTGATGATAAAAAAGCTGCTCTCAGTAGCTTCTGTTGTTATAGTTTGCCCAAATTCTAATCCAAATATTCTCGGGACCCAGTTTCACAAAGTTCACGATGCTTCACAAAGTTCATATATTTCGTATCCGAAACTTTGACAAATAACATTTCCATGATGGGTTCTTTAATTGACTCGAACTTCATAAGGCATTCATCATTCACAAAGTAATTTTGAGAACTAACATCATAGGTAAGACTAGGCATGTTTTCATAATTGATGTTCCTAGTTATGTAGAGCATATTATTCCTATCTGAGCTTTCTCAACATTAAAATTTCTTCTACCCCTATTTGCCATTAAATCAACAAAGAGAGTAGGAATCCACTTACAATTGATATGCCCTATTGAGTGTTGATTCTCCTTGCTTGAGTTGAATAATTTGCATAGTTCTCTAGCTGAAGTTCCTAATCATCCATTACTAGAAATCCACATCCAAACTTTCGCATCAGCCAATATATATAATATTAACTTTTAAGTTAACCCTAATGTAACTTCAGTCAGACATTCCTTGGCAATTGAAAAATTAGTTTGGAAAATCATTATCCACTCAGCTAATCCCACACTAAGGAACCTAAAATACATGTTTTCATGTTTGTTTCTAAGCCTAGATGTCAAAAAACAAATACTTTGTTTGGATAGTATTGGCCAGGTACACAACACTAACACTAACACTAATTTTTGTTCCGTAAAATGAGAACTTACAAATTCTTTTGATGGCATGCAGGAATTCTGCTCTCTCGTACTTCTGCGCTTCAGTTTCCAATTTCTTCGTCAACTTGCACGCATGGTAGTCCAATTCTGCACTTCCGTTTCCAATGAGTCTATCCAGTTCATTTTCCGTATTTGCATTCTGTTTATATCTGTCCCCTTTGGGACAATTCTAGCTCAGGGGATCAGCATATATCATAGAGATTGTTCGCTCTGCGAGCTGCCTTTGTTCGCTAGAAATTGCAGCAGAATCCAAATCTCTACAGGGAAGAAATCAATTAGAATTAGTCATTAAGAATTAGATCTGGGAACTGACTGATTTTAGTAGAACTTTGATACTTACTCTACGGATCCGGTCAGACGAAATACCCAACAAACCGATACAATCAAAGAAGACAATTCATGAAAACCAAATTTCCGATTCTGCTCATACCAAATACCTAAATCCTCCCAATCTCTCCAGGGTATATGAAACACAAAACCCACACTCCATTCGTAACCCATCGATTCAGAGATGATGGAGGTGCTACTGTAGATAGTAACGATGGTGGTGTCGGTGTTGATAAGGAAGAAGAAGAAGATGGTTAATGGAGGAGGATTGTAGATGCGCCGCCGTGAACTGTTTGGTCTGGTTTTATAAGTAAAGGTGTTATCATAATGAACACCTTATATTGGAACACTAAATGGCCCATGAGACAAGGCACGGCATCAGCACTACACGGGTTTTTAGGTACTCGGCACAACATTGAGCCCGTGCCAAACTAAATGCGCCGGGCCACAGTGATTAAGTTTTTGCAAAATACAATCCTAGGCTCAAATCACCGCTGATATCAAAAAGTTTGGATGTTATTCACACAAAAAGAAACAAATGGTATTACAGGCCTCACAGAAAAAAGAAAAATTAGACATAATTTTTGAGAGGAAAATTCATAGTAGTTGTTCTTGAAAGAAATTAGACAATTGTTTTTTAATGTCCGGAGAAAATGATATTGTGTTAAAGAAGAATGATAAGATATAGAGATTCTTACGAGCCTATATTCAAGGCTAATGATATGTGCTGTAATAATAACAACACAGACACATGTACTAACTAACCACACACATTGATATTGGTCAAGTCCTCTATGAAGAAATTCAACACCCAAGTCCTGAACAACCTCTTTAAAAGATCTGCGCGAATGCTAACACACCCAGGTCTTTTGAGAAAAGAGGAGAAATGAAAATGTGACATACTTTTGAGAGGAGAAATCGTAATAATTTTCTGAAGAATTTTTTACGTAGAATTTCAAGACTCGTGGCAGAGCACCCAAAGTAGTAAGATTAGGTTTGGTGCATCTGACATTAGTGGACAGTGGCGACTATTTGGTGCAATTGACATCCTGAATAACTTTAGAAGGATGCAGTACAAGGTATGTAATAGATATACATGACGAGAAAATTACTCTAACAGAAGTCTTATAAAGTTCAGAAACAGGAAAAATGTGGACAGAAGCTGGTTGGACTCTAGCTTCTCTTAAAAATGTGGTGTGACTTGTTGCTAACTGGTTCCTCACGATCAGGCATCTTACAACTCTTGCTAAATTCACTAGCAAAGAAGTCACTGTAGATAATACTACTCTAAAAATAAATTGTATGATCTCATTTTTCAGCTATCTCACTCTTCAAATTTAAAAACAGACTGAATCAAGAAAATTTTACAATTCAATTCATTCCACAGTGTAAAATCTGAATTGACACTATAAGCTAGTATCAAGTCTTGTTAAGTCTATTAAAAGGAAAACCAAAATACCTGTAACTATAAGATTATAAGTCGTATTCATAAATTTTACCACTACTTGTGTAGTTGGAAGCACTGGCGAAAGACTCCGACCGTATGGTAGCTATTTTATTTCACTGATTATACTTTCACCATAAACCTTCTCCCTACATTGCAGAAAGTAGCAACACAACGCGTATATTCACCCATTTAGATATTAGACCTAGGTTTTTGACTCAAACTTCTAGCCTCTATTTCACTCATGCTTGAACAAGGAGAATTAAGAACCTCACCTTTTATACCTAGAAAAGAGACCTTGCCAAGTTTCTCTCTAGCCTTGTTCAATATGAGATAGAGGGACAACTCAATAGCTACACAGGGCAGCTCATTACTACTAAAACTTAATGTAGCATTAACCTTAATCGAAGCTTAAATACACAACTAGACCTTAAACCAGACATCAATCAAGATTATTACCAACCCAGCTTAACTCAAGCTAAGTGAATTCTGTTTTGCTGCTAAACCATAAAAAACACCAATTTTTACACCCTTCTAACGGAGTATCATTATTGCATAAGAACCAATCACAACTACATATCATTATCATTATTGCATAAGAACTTGTATTATGCACAGGTTAAATTGTTATCGTAATGCCTTGCAGCGCCAGAATCGAACTAAACGGGAAAGTCAGAAGCAGCTTTGAAGGATCATTTCTACGCAAGGGGTGAATTTCAATTCTCAGCTGGAGGATTAATGACCCAGATTGTTTGTGCTCTCTCTGTTGGGTTGAGATCTTAAATTGCATCAAGGAGGTCCTTTACAAATTGGATTGGATCTTTCACTTTTTCACTACTCGGCTCCTCTTGATCACCTGTCATATATCCCAGAACATATGAAAACAGTAATGATGTTAGAAGACAAAAGACATCAAATCCTAAATGTACAACCGGAAAAGTGATTGGACCTTTTACCCAACATGTATAATGAAGGCAATCCACCTAATTTATCTTTTAATTGTTAAGACATTTTTATGATTCTAAGTCACAATTC
This sequence comes from Papaver armeniacum, assembly GCA_023531295.1. NCBI lineage: Eukaryota > Viridiplantae > Streptophyta > Magnoliopsida > Ranunculales > Papaveraceae > Papaver > Papaver armeniacum. Next base: position 15,227 of record JAJJWW010005659.1, on the reverse strand, counting down.
TTACAATTTGGCGATCCTTTTATTCTACACTTCATTTCCACACTCTTGTTTCCAACTTTTCTTTGAAACTTGTAGAAAGCTGCTGCTTCACTGCAGCTGGAAACCCTACAAAAGAATTAGAGGTAGAAAATGTCAGTATCATTAAAAATAAATAAGCTAGTAATTATTGTCAATAAACCAAAGATGATTTGCTTACCTAGCAGTTAGTTTGTTTGTCATACATAGCACCATCTGAGATCTGAGAGAGGTAACCTGCAATTTCATTTAGAAGATTTGAAATCAATTATCTAAATATCTATCTAACCAAAACTGGTTGCGGAATAATCATATTACCTTGCAAGGCTTTCTGCTATTCTCGCCGGATAAAACTGAAATTTCAAAGAAAGCTTCTGGTATAACGAAGCTCTTCTCTCGCTCACGAAGTGATGTAGGTAAATGGTGGAATTCGTAAATGTAGAGGAAATATATACATGAGAGTAGATATCATTATGCTGGTACATATCTTCTTTGTTGTTGATCATGGACATCAGAAGCCATGATCAGCCGTGATGGTGGCGGTGGTGGTGATGTTGAGGCGGCCGTGAAAATGAAAACTATGGAAGAGAGATGGAGAGAATGAGAGTAATAAAAGAAAGCCAAAAATAAGGAAATAAATACAAATAAACTTTTTTTGATACACTTGTGAGGAAATGTTGTTCACAGTGAAAAAAAGTTACCAACAGCATACGATGAAAGAATAGACCTGACAGAGTAATGTTCAGTACATGCACTGTGAACCATATACACTAATTAAATTATCGATTGATGACAGCTTAATGCTAGCTTGGGTGGCAAGCACGACGGTCTAGTAAAACCACAATCCCCCCCTTTTTCCTAATCATTGAACTTGTTCATGGCAGCTTGCTTGTTTTTGGCAAATTGCTTCTTTGGCACGATCAATCAACACGTTTCGTAGGAACCTACCCACACCGCTTATCTGATAATATGATCAGTATGCTAAGGTCTGATGAAATGGGCTTGCGAACATCATATTCCTCGAATAGATCCTCAACAATAGCCTTGGTCTTTGAACAGAATGAACCAGAGATATTGGGTGCTTCTTTCTCCTTGAATCCGACACCTGGTACCTGGTCTTTCACAAATTTCATTGGATCTTTCACTTGAGCCCTTTCTCTACAAGGCTTTTCTTGATAACCAAAAAAGTAATGATGTTATTAGTACACAAAAGATTTCAAATACTAAATGTACAACCAGAAAAGTGATTCAAGCGGCACAAACTCACCAAACCATATTTACCAATGTACTATAATAATCTATCTTTTAATTCTTAATCTATCTCTGATTCGTGTACACTTATGTGGATGCGAAACTCACCGTTACGATTCGAACACCCTGCAATTGGTGTCTTAGAACGATAGGGTCATAGTCATACTAGTAGAAAAATGATAGGGTCTTGAAACATATGAAACACTAAGCATACACAGCTAGAAAACTGACTAGATCTTTTACCAACTCAACAAATGCTAGCAGCACAAACTCATCAAACCATATTTATCAGTGTACTGTAGAAGACAAACGTGTACCATAGCATCACATGTTCCTTATAATTGACCAGCCACACTCAAATATACTATTACATTCCAGAAGTCACATGCTCAGCTGGTAAGCTGTCACCACTCTTTCTCATAGGTATATACTGTAAAAATCAATAATCATCAGCACTTTGTTTGCCCAGGTGAAGGACAACGCTCATTAGCTATCACATTTACCACGAAAAGTCATGTCGTTGGGCATCTTATAAATTAACAAACCCTTAATATTTTAATCTGCTCTAGGCTTTTAAATCTAGCTCATGAAAGGTTTATCCTGAACTTGAGGAACGTTTTACTAAGATTCAAAGTAACCAGACATATGAAATGGAATCCTACATCTGCAAATTATATATGGGGCTGCTAAGTTAAACATAGACAGTGCATCTTTTGATGGGTTTGCTTCATACTAAACCCTAACTACAACTAGGTGAACAAAAGCGATTGTTAAATGAAACAAGGATAATAAACTTACATCACCAGGGATTATAGAGTTTGTAAAATCTCTCTTTGAGTCGCCACCTTGTACGGGACCTCAGCGAGTGACTTTGTTGACATGTATACTTTTCAAACAAATTTACATTGCAAGCATTGCCTTTAAAGCCTTTTCAACTATAACTTAATCTTAAGGAGTTTCTTAAGAGAGTTCATCCATTATGCCATCAGCATCAGAAGCAATGTCTTTCAGCTTTTAGGAAGTATCATGTGTAAGGTATTTTGAAGCTTGCATTCCATGGTTTTATGCATCTCTGCACCAAATAAAAGTCATGATTTCAAGAAGATATACATGGTTTCCATGATAGCATTGAATAAAAAAGCATGCAAAGGGCGGCAATAGCCAATAGAAATCAGTTGCATCCTACACACTACAGAACTGAGATGCAACATTGTTTGGTATAGCCCTCCTGAATACAGTACATTTGGGTTGCAACAATTTGAAGTGTTTCTCTAGCTGAAAAATCTCAATCATCTATTACTGGAAAACTACATCGTAAATCTTTGCAGATGCACAAAAAACATCAACTCTTAAGTAAGAGTTAACAATCCAAGAATTTAGTCAGACAGATTCCTTCGCACTTGGTATTAGTTCTGGAAAGTAATTATTCAAACTCTGGCTGATCTAACACTAAGGACCACCTAAAGGACATGTTTTTGTTCTCTAAACCAGAGCACCTTTTTTTTTTATTTTGACCAATTATACACTAACACTACTAATTTGAGATTGTAACTTTAAACACTTACAAACATAAAACTTCTCCACCAGGAATTCGCTTTCCAAGCTGCCGTCTGTTTGTTTATCTTTCATTCGCTAGAGGTAGCGTCAGAGATCACTCCCCTGTCCGTAGTAGTCTACTTCCATGGATTTCCACCCCAAATCTCTACATTACAATAAATTAAATTAAAATTACTCATTAAGAATTAAAATTGAAAACTGACTGATTTTATTAGTAATTTGATACTTACTCAAGTGATCTTAGTATTACTTTCCCCTCAGATGAAATGAAGACCCTGTCAAATACATCGGTGGTTCCATTTTATGAAAACTCAATTTCCGAATCCGCTCAAACCAAATACCCTCATAGGATGAATCAACACAATATCTAAATCAACAGAACTCCAACCCCTCTGGTGTTGCAAAAGACTAAGGGTGCCAAATTTTAATCCAAGTAGCAAACTCCTATGAAGAATCTGGTGAAGAGACCATGAAGCTTCTGTTGTTTTTCTCCCAAATTGTAAACATATTTTTTTCTGGTACAAGGCCCACCTACAAACATAGTAGCTTCATTAATCATGAATAATGTTGCACACAAATTAAGCAGCAGCGAATATTGCACAAAAGAGACCATGAAGCTTCTAATCATTCAATAATGCTCGCTAGAGGCTCAGGGCTCATAGGAGGCTCTGCATAAGAGGAAGCTCAGCATTGGGGATCGCCGTAGGAGACTAAAGACGACCCTCATTACTGCTATTGAATGGAAAAAAATTATGAGACAACATGGGAATTATACATGGGTTGAGATTATACCAGGAGTAATTAGTATGGATTTTCACCATTTCCAGGTCCTCCTCAGTCTCGTTGATCTCAATGTGCAGGGCTGTGAATAAAAACTGGAAAAGGCAGCAACAATTGTTATTAAAAATGGAAAATGCAATCAGAGAATTCCCAAGACTCCAAGAAAGAAAGAACATAGTCTAGGAAATGTGTAAAATTGAGGATGGAATGTTTTTCACACCTAGTTTACATACATATGATACTCAGCAGTTAAATTAAGGATGGATATCAGAAACAATCCAAAACAATCTCCATATGATACTCCATAACATAGATCAAACTTATCTAAAAATGCTTTAGAATATTGATTCTGCATCCTAAAATGAAACCCATTATTAACTCAAGATTTGGCAGTGATCTAATCAAGAGCAAAAATGAGATAGAAAATCGAAGTTATAGTAGACAGAATTAGATGTCCTACCTCTCTCAAAATTCTAGCTACGCTAGATACTTAGATGGCTCAGCCAAATCCAATACCTCCAGTGATCTGCAAATCAATTAGAGGCCTTTCCAGCAAATCAATCGGAGTCCTTTCTTCTGTAGACCTAAATGGCCGCCGTTTTTGAAGACGCATTCTGATAACCAGCCATGAACTAACCATTTCCGAGTCCGCCCATACCCAAGTCAACCATTTTTTTTCTTCCCTCCATCTCTCTCTTTCTAGGGTTTATGAGACACTAATCCCAAATCCATTGATGACCTATTCATTAAGTGGTGTGATAATAGTGGTGGTGGTGGACTGGAGATGGTAATGGCGGTGGTGGTGTTGATAATGGAGAAAATGATTGTTACTGGAGGAAACCAGGGGTGATAACTATGCGCCGCCGCAACTGGTAGTAGAACTGCTTGCTGTGGTTTTCTATAAGCAAGTTCTTACTGTACCCTAGGCCTTATAGGAACATTTTTTTTTTTTTGCTCGGCAAAGAAGAAACGATGTAATAAAAGAATGAAAGAATACAAAAACCAACTAGCCAAGGAGGCTAGAGAAAGAAAATGAAACCCTTACAAACTGAAAACAAACAGACGGACCCAAAAAAAGACAACAACCCAAAACCAAAAGCTAACTCAAAGTGGGTTTAAAAAGAATTGTTCCCATCCCAGAATTACATTAGATGTGATAATTCCCTTGAAGCAATCGAGGCTTTTAGACCAGTTAAAAGCATCAATTTTGATGTCGCGAATAACTTCATGGAGATTGAAAGTTTTACCATTAAAAGCTATAGCGTTGCGAGCTTTCCAGAGACCCCATGGAATTGCTGCCGGAAGACGTTTCCAAAGTTGATTTCCTTGGGCAGAGAGAGGATAAGTTTTCCAACCCACAACAGTCTCTCTAATAGTATTGGGCATAACATGAATACCCCCCCTGGCAGTGATGAAGTAATTCCAAACACGAGAAGCTGACTGGCACTGTAACAGCAAATGGTCTTCAGTTTCTTCAACATTTCCACAAAGGTAACACCGGTTAGGGGACTCTAGGGAAGTATGTCTATGATGCAGATTAGTCAAAGTTGGCAATCTATTCAAACACACTTGCCAAAGAAAAAATCCTACCCTATGAGGCCAAGCTCTAGACCAGACCTTAGAACTCGGAAAAGGAATGACAGGGGTATTACCTTGCGAGTAGTTTAAATAAGCCTCCTTTACCGAGTAGATACCCTTTTATCTCCAAGCCAAATGAGTTGGTCCTCCTGATTTGGAGATATCACAATAGAAACATTAAATGGCCCGTGAGACGAGGCACCAACCTAAACTGTAAGGCTTTATTTAACTTGCAGCACGAGTTTAGCTCGTGATTTAGAAGAAGGATTGAGAATCAAATCCGATATCTATAGATCAAAATTAGTATCCGGGTAAACGATAAAAACATAATACTCCAGAAATAGCATTATATTCTGAATCTGTTTGAGCTCTCTTATATTTATTAATTTAACAACATTCTTGTATACAAATCAGTCGAGTAAAATTCGCCGACTTGACTGCAGTGAAACTTCCCCATGTCAAAGACATTAAAGTTCAAGGTATTCTCATCAACAATAAAGCAGCAGTTGCGCTTCCGTTTTTGGTCCAGTTTTCCCTCTTTCCTTCAAGTTGTTTACAGAAATTGCAGAATTTTCATCTTACATGTACAAGAAATAACTTGTCAAAAAAGAAAAAAAAGCCGGTTGGCATATGCTTTCAAATGCTTGCAAATGGAATCAAATTTGTACATTATTTAGATAATGAAATTAGATTAGCTTCCAACTCAAGGACGGTGTTATAGTCTTTACAGAAAAATAAAAAACGGACATAATGGTAGTTACAGAGAGAAATTAGACATGTGCTTCTCTCTCATACAGTTTTTGCTTGAATTTTAATTGTCTTAACGATACCCAGAAATATAAGTGACTATACTAGTTGCTGTACAGGGAGGTAACAAAAGACATAGTAGCTTTACCGTACCTGCAGGAAACATAGGGTACCAAAATAGTAGTGAAGTGATATCCAAACCAGCTCTGAGTCTCTGACCTCCATTTATCACATCTAGCAGTAACGTTCATGACATACTAGTCGGTTTCCTAAAATCGTTACCACAAAAAATAATAGTGTTGTCTTCGCAACTCTTTTCATTCCATGATCACCAATATTGGTTGCTTTTGGAGCAGCATTTAATAAGATCATTCCTTTTTTTTTTATCTGGCATTCACCTGTTGGAAACAGAACAGGCGTATTCATAAACATTCAATTTACAGGAATCAGGAATCTATTGACAGGAGAAATAATGCTTTTGAGATGAATAAGATGGAAATACAGACAAAAATTATAACCCTGAATTGAAAAATAAATTTTACACATAATCTCAAGAGAAACCTAATGAAAAACTTACGCAAAATTTCAAGACAAACCGAATGGAAGTGTGACATACTTTCGAGAATAGTGCTAGATTTTTATAGGAACCTAACACTAACGAACAAGCCAGTAAATTTAGATCTAGACTCATGGCAGTGCATCCAAAGTAGTAAGATTAAAGTAGGTATGTATGCTGCAATCTGACATTAGTGCGCACTGCGACAATTTTTCGCATAGCCTGGTTGCAACATCCTGGCTAACTTTCAATGGATGCAGTATAAGCTATTACAAGTTGTTCATTTAGGATAGACTCGCTACAGGCTACTCACAGGATCCAGCAATGTAATGGCAATAATTAAGTGAAATTCACTAGCGAAGAAGCCACTGTAGATAGTACTTTAAAAATAAATTGTAGGATTCCATTTCACCAATCTCACTCTTCAAACTTAAAAACAGACTGAATCCAGAAAATTTCACTATTCAATCCATTCCCTGGAGTAAAATCTGAATTGAAAACTTTAAGATTACAAAAGTGTTCATAAATTGTTACTACCACTTGCTTAGTTGGAAGCTGGTAGGAAGCACTGGCGAAAGACTCCGACCCTATGGTAACAAATTAATTCCACTGATCATACTTTCAACATAATCCAGTTCTCCGTGCATCGCTGAAAGTAGCAATACAACGTGTACATAGTCACGCATTTGGATTTTAGACCTAGGTTTTTGACTCAGATCATCTAGCTTCTCTTTCCATTTATACCTAGAAAATAGACCTTGCCATGTTTCTCTTTAGCGTTGTTCACTATGAGAAACAGGGACAACTCAATAGCTATACAGGGCAGCTCATTACTACTAAAACTTAATGTAGCATTAACCTTAGTCAAAGCTTAAGTACATAACTAGACCTTAAACCAGACATCAGTTAGGATTATTACCATGCCAGCTTAACTTAAGCCAAGTGAATCCTGATTTGCTGCTAAACCATAAAAAATCAACAATTTTAGACCCTCCTAACAATGTATCACTATTGCATAAGAACCAGTCAGAACTACAGATCCTCATCGTTATTGCATAAGAACTTACATAATGCACAGGGTAAAAGTTTAATATTGTTACCGTAATGCCTTGAAGAGCCAAAATTGAGCTGAACGAGGAAGTTAGAAGCGGCTCTTCAAGGATCATTTAAAGGCTACCCGAGGGGTGAATGGCCATCTCAGCTGGAGGATTAATGACCCAGAATGGCTGCGCTCTGTCTGTTAGGTTGAGAACTCAAAGCTTAGTTCCTTCTTGGAGGTCCTATACAAATTGCATTGGATCTTTCAATTGTGCCCTTCTCTACTCAGCTCCTCTTGATAACCAGCCACATATCCTAGAATATATGAAAACCGTTATGATTCTAAGACACAATAACGCATAGGATATCAAACACCCTGCAATTGGTGCCTTGAACGTAGAAATCTTACAAAATTAAAAGTTTCACAATTGCAATCTGAGATGCACCAATGGTGTAAATATACCTAAAAGTTTTCAAGTACTACTTACTTATCAGAGAGAGTTCATCCATTATGCCATCAGCATCAGAAGCACTGTCTTTCAGCTTTTCCAACTAAAAATTGATGTAACTAGGTCACTTGCTTTCTCCGAGCATCGCAATTTTAGGAAGAATCATGTGTAAGGTATTCTGAAGCTTGCATTCCATGGTTTTATGCGTATCTGCACTAAATAAAACCATGATTTCAAGAAGACATAGATGGTTTGCAATGATATCATTGAAGAAAAAAGCTGCTCTCTTATTCTTCTCTCTACCAGGAATTCGCTTTCTGAGCTGCCGCCGTCTTTCCTTAGACGTAGCCTTAAAAATCACTCCCCTCTGATGAGTTGTCGGCTACCACGAATTTCCAACCCAATTCTCTACATAAGAAGAAATCAATTAAAAAGAATTAAAGTTAAAAACTGATTGATTTTAGTAGTAATTTGATACTTACTCAAGTGATCTTAGTATTACTTTCCCCTCAGATGAAATGAAGACCCCATCAAATACATCGGTGGTTGCATTTTACATCCATTGTAGATAGTAATTCTAAAACCACTAGAAATCATCACATGATCAAATTTTTCATGCCACTGTTTAGGTGCTTGTTTCAATCCATACAAAGATTTAACCGGTTTACACACTTTCTTTTCACAACCTTTAACTACAAAGACCTCGGGTTGTTCTATATAAATTTCTTCATCTAACTCACATTTAAGAAACGTTGTCTTTACATCCATTTGATGTATCTCTAAATTATGGACAGAAGCTATAGCAATTAACATCCTAATGGAGCTAATTCTACTCACTGGTGAATAGGTGTCAAAGAAATCTATACCTTCTATTTGTACAGCCTTTAGCTACCAGCCTAGCCTTGTATTTTTCAATAGTTTCATCTATTTTACGTTTTCTTTTGAAAATCCATTTACAACCTATGGCCTTACACCCTGGAGGTAAATCTACAAGTTCAAAAGTACCGTTTTCTCGAAGGGAATCCATTTCACTAATGGAAGCTTCTTTCCACCAAGGAGATTCTGGACAAGTCAAGGCTTCTCTATAAGTCTGAGGATCAGACTCGGCTAGGTATGCAATGCAACCAGGATAGGTTTTCTCGGTTCTAATCCTTTTTACCTCTTCTACGTTCCACTTCTAGTTCATCTTCCTCTAAAGGTAATAATTGACTAGTTGAAGGAACATCTAGGGGATCATCTAAACATCTCTTTCGAGAACCACGTTTCAACGGAAAAATAGTTTCAAAAAACTCAGCATCCCTAGACTCCATGATAGTATTCAACCCCTATATCGAAATTTGGAACTCACAACCATAAACCTATGGCACTAGAATGCTCGGGATACCCTATAAAAACACAATCAACGGTTTTAGGGCCTATCTTATTTTTCTTAGGAGGAGGGATGCCCACCTTTGCCAAGCACCCCCCACAATTTGAAGTAATCATAAGATGGTTGTCTACCTTTCCATAACTCATATGGAGTTTTATCGATCCTTTAAAGGGTACTCCCATTGGGATGTAATTGGCGGAGAGGATAGCCTCCCCCTGGGGTTTGAAGGTAATCTGAACTAATCAACATGGCATTCATCATATCCATAAGGGTACGGTTCTTACGTTCGGCTACACCCATTGGATTGAGGTGAATAAGGGGTTGTAGTCTCATGTATTATGCCATGTTCTTCTGAATCTCCTACGAGAATTTCATACTCACCACCACGGTCAAACCTAATAGTTTTAATGGTAGTATTCAATTGGTTTTCGACTTCACTTTTATATATCTTAAAGGCTTCTAAGGAATCATCCTTCCCTCTAAGTAAGTAAACTTGAGAGTGCCATACAATCATCTATAAAAGTAATAAACCATTTCTTACCACCTCTTGTTTGAACCCGACTTCATATCAACTAGGTCTCGAGTGGATTAAATCTAAGGGTTTAGAGTTTCTCGGACATTCTTATTGAATGATTTCTTAGCATACTTAGATTCTATGCAAATCTCACACTTATGATTTTATCTAAAGTGAATTTGGGTATGTAGCCTACGCTAGCCAATTTATGCATTGATTTATAGTTTACATGACCAAGTCTACCATGCCAACGTTCAATGACACACATGTAAGAATAATCATTCAATTTCAATTGGGACGAGTTACATTAAGTTTATATAGACCCCCGGTCTTATAACCCTACCCACATAATCATTGCCCTTAGTTACTATAAGTTTTCGAGACTCAATTGTAACTTTAAAACCCTTATCATCTAAAACAGAACACGAAACAAGATTTTTGCGGATGTCCGGAACATGAAGAACTTCATCCAATGTGAGAGTCTTTCCATGTGAGATTAGGTCCGACCTTTCCTTTTCCGCAACCTCCGATGCGGATGAGTTACCCATATAGAGTTTCTCGCCTTCCCCTACCCTCTGGTAGGAGGTGAACAGGTCTTTGTTCCCACAGACATGCTTGGTAGCTCCAGAGTCTACCCACCAATCCATCACATTGGTCACCAGATTAACTTCAGACACCACAACAGAAAACTCGTCTTTGCTTTTCTCAACCAAGTTAGCATTATTCTTCTTATCCTTACGTTGTCTACAGTGAACTGCCATATGACCAGTATTTCCACACACCCAACAAGGACCCTTAATTTTAATAATGCTAGATTCTGGTTTACGAAACATACCTTTCTTGTTAGGTTCATGCTTCGAGTTGCGATTGTTGTTGTCACCTTTTCCATCTTTGGATGGCTTATGTTCAGACATATGAGCTTTCTTAGACATGTCCCTTGCAGATGACACGTTCTTGTCTTTGGTGCACAACATCTCTTCCACTTGAATCTTCTTTCCCAATTCAACCATGTTGATCTCGCCAGTTTCATGCCTCAACTTTTTCTTGTACTCGGCCAAGAAGATGGTAACTTCTCAATCACCGTGAGACTTGAAAAGTCTCATCAATAAACATACCTTCAGCAAGAATCTGGTTAATGATTTCTTTGAAATTCGAGGAATTGATCAACAACAGACTTATCATTCGTCATCTTGAACTCCATAAACTTTGCCACCAGAAATTTCTTGCTTCCTACGCAGTCTCGGCCTGGTACTTTGCTTCTAACGCGAGTCCTGAACTCATAAGTAGTCAAGTTCTCTTTAGCATTGTAAAAATCATACATCGCATCTTCCAAACCATTCGCGATATGATTTTTAGCCAGAAAATTAGACCTCGTGATAATATTGACGTCCTCCTCGGTCAAATTTTTAAAGATTGTACAAGTCATCACCTCGGAACCAAGTATTACATGGTCTAACTCATGATGGCTCAGATAAAACAGCATCTTGGATTGCCATCTCTTGGAAATCCTTTCCGTTAAACTTTTGTGGTCTTTCTGCATCAAGTTGTTTACCATTGTTACAAGGAATTATAATGTGTTAAGAATGTTGGGATCTTGCAACAATGAACAACACGTTAGATGTATCAAAAATAATATGTAAAGAACTAATGTGAAACAACTCTACGAAATAACTTGAGCGAGGCAGAATCACAGTTCAACAAGTTGTCCTTAACACATTAGTTGCGGTATACTGAGTTGAGTAATGTTAAACCCTCCCACCACAAGATGTGTCCAGGATAAGATCTGCACGATATAACTTGAGTTAACTGCGCAAGTTACCCTCTCTTCGAACTTCAAAGAACAGGGATGGAAGAAAAAACTACAAGGCGCAAAATAAAGAAGATGAAGAAAAGAAGACTGGAAAAATAGGCTGCTCTTAGTATATCTTTCAACTATGAAAACCCTTAGTATATATACGAGAAAATTAACCTTTAGGGTTTCGGATTTCTTGTAAACCAAGTAATCCTCCCATAAATAAAAACTTGCAAAAGACAAATTGTGATTCATGCGCATATCGCATGGGTAAAAATATGTATTTTGCCCACCCGCTCCACACACCTTTACAATTCATACATAAAGTATGATTATATAGTGGGCTCCTCTTAGTTTTCCACAATGTGGGACTAAAGGTTCCACTTCATTCACCCAAAAATGAGTGAGTATCCTTAGACCCTTAGGTCATTAGATCAAACCACACCAAGACCATAAATTTTTTTAATTAAAACTCATTTTCTCCAACAAAAAGCTCCAAAACACGTCAATGCCATGATGCAGAGTCAAATACTTCAATACAGCCCAATATGGGTATCAGAGATTTCACCACTTTTCACTGTTCTAAAAGATAGCTAGTGTGCTGAAGTTTTGTACAAGCATACAAAACATATTACACGACCGTTATCAGTTTGATTTCAGTTGTCTGTTCTATCAATACTCTATATACTAGTGATGATTATCTCATTTCAACCAGTTGAGGGTATAAGGATGTCTGTTGAAAAATCCAAAACAACCTCCATATGATACTCTATAACATAGGAACTTTGATCAAAGTTATATACAAAAATCTTTAGATTATTGATTGTGCATCCTCAAATGAAACTCAAGATTTGGCAGTGATCTACATACTCTGAGTAAAAATCAAATAGAAAATAAAGTTACAGTAACTGAATTACCCTCGATCAGCAGAACTTCTAAAACCATAAACCAGGAGAAAATCATACCCTTCAATTCATTAAATCTTGTGCGGTTGAAGAAGATGGCAGCCAATTAGAGGTCTTTTTGGTGTTATATCCTGTGCATCCATTAGGTTAGGAATTTCTTCCGCCTAATTGGCCGCCATTTAAAAGATGACACCTACTTTCCCTTCCCCACAAACCAACTATTTCCGAGTCTCCTCATACCGATTAATCAAATCAATCGTTTTCTTCCCCCTCACTCTCTTTCCAGGGTTTATGAGACAAAAATTCATTAATTAGTGACCATAATAGTGGTAACGGTGGTGGTGTACTGTAGATAGAATTGGCGGTGGTGTTGTTGATAATGAAGACGATGATTGTTAATGGAGGAAATCAGTGCGCCGTCGTAACTGGCAAGAGTCGCAAGACTGCTTGGTGTGGTTTTGTTTATATAAGATATACGCACGCGCGATGCGCCTGCCCTTCCGTTTATTTAAGTAATTTTGTTTTTAGTGTATTAGTCAATGGTCAAAGTCAACACTTGGTGGTGAAAAGTTGAAACTCATTTCTAGCTAATATATGCAAAAGTTAATTACAACAAAACTCAAATTTTTTATTTAATAATTTTGCAATCATAAAAATCTTTTACATCAAGAATGCGTATCAATAATTTTTCCAATTTGTTTTTGGAGATTCTTCTGTTGAAATTGCAACTGAATTATGTCTAGTGTGCGCACCAGTAAAAGATGTGCAGGAAATCTTAAGCTCGCTTTGTCACAAATTAAAATTTTCAACTGTGCAGGAGGTACTGGAGCTCAAGATGGCGGTAGTGGAGTAGTTTTGCCTAATAGCTACTTGAGGGTATCAACCCTGTAAAATCTCTTGGGTCTGCGCTGTCATCATATGTTCTAATTCCTCCCCCAGTATGCGTTTTCTTCCTTCTACACCTCTACAGCTTCTGAAATGCCTCACCTCTGCAGTTTACTTGAATAGACGCAAATAAACTTTCTCATCAAATAGGAATCAATCAGGGACCTGAATGCTTTCTATATCCCATCCTAATATATTTTTACTACATAACAATAGTTCATATAAAACCATATGAAAATTAATAAGCTTCATGCCTCACTCACCATAACTTGTTGATGCTTCCTGCCCATCTTTGTTCGCATGTCTATCTTGTATCGTCTGCAAATGATAAGCATCACGTCGTTTTTTAAGAATCTCTTCTATTTCCGCTTCACTCAATGCTGCTCATTTAGCCTTTTGTGAAATACGTTACGACTGTGTATTTGAAGATTTATTTGTTGTTGTCGTTCATTCTCAACTTCCATATGAAAGCGGGCTTGTTGTATGATTCTAGAGTACGACGAACCTGACCCTCTATTACCATTGACTCTGTCGGGCTTGTTCCATAATTCTAGGACTGCGAGGCGGAGCTGGCCTACATTACCATCGACTCTTGCTTCAACTGAAACCCAAAAGTAAACTAAAATTATCAAAACCATAAAATTTGAAACTTAAACCTGGGTATATAGTCACTCATGTTTTCATGTTCTGAAATTCTACTTCATGCTTACATTTCTGTAACAAACGACCTAACATATAATTTTGACAATTGAATCAAAAGTTCATATGCAAACGTATGCGAAATTAGTAACTGAAGCTTAATTTGTTAAACTAAGGTTAAGGAACTATTCAAGTAGCATAATATAGTTAATAATTCTTGCGTTAGCTTAGTTTTTCTGACTCTAGTCAAGAGAAGTGCATCCTAAAATTACAGCTCTTCTTTGAAAATCCAAGTTAAATAGAATGATTATATATTTTGGAGTTCAAATCAAGCTTCTCGACCTATGGGAAACAACCCTAAACCCTTTAAATGTTCAGAACCATTTATGTTTACGAAGAGTTCTACCTCAAACCTAACTGCCTCCTCATCATTTTTATCTATAAATTAACATCAATTAACATCATTTTTCTTCGATTCAGAGAATTTCATCAAAATATGTACAATCAAATCCTTCATCACTCTTGTCTTGTCGATAGCGAAATGTAAACCCAGGTAAAGATTGTGGTTACTCGGACAGTAGCAAATCTAAAGGTCTACCCAAACTGTTTGTGGTTCAACCTGGTGTTCGTCCTGATGCTGTTTAAAATTCCAAACTCTCTGAAGCTCTGAATCTTGATCAGTCATTAGAGGAACCACAAAGAAGTGCCTCGTGTTATTGTTTAAAATTCAGCTCCAAAAGTCACTAAAAAACACGCAGGTAAACCTAAAACTCGATACATTTCTTAAATTTATTGATAGAACTAATCTTAGAACTAATCTTGGTTGGCCCTTTATCCCCAAAAAAAAGAGTAAATTGCACATAAAGTAAATTGCACATGATATAGAATTTAGGTTAATAAAATACTAAAATCCCAAAACTTATAGTACTGCTCATGCTCATCCCTAAAGATATAAGCTACAAAAGCAAATGATTTTCCTCAAATACGGTAGTTCAAACGTGAAGAAGTAAAGTGACAAACAAAGCCAACATAACTGCCTCAAGAATCAGAGATTCAAAGAAACCTATTATTCAAACTAACCTTAATTACGATTTTGGAAACTATGAATCCTAGACTCCTAAGGAATAAGCAGTGCAGCAACACAAAACATGA
>JAJJWW010005658.1:0-20411 GCA_023531295.1 Papaver armeniacum | reverse complement strand
ATAGTTAAAATGGAGATTCCAATTAATCAGCTCTTTTGAATTCAGAGTAGGTCGGATGGATCCTGTTGGTCTTCCTCCATTCCTGGGATGTCTTCCACTTCATCTTCATCGCTTAGGGGGAAGTCTGCCAGGAAGTATGCCACTGCCTGTGCTTTAACTGTTGTTCTCATTTCATAGAAAATATCGAATTGCTTGACATGTGCACTCCACTTGGAGATCCGCCCTGATCTGGCTGCATTTTCGAGTACTGATTCTATGGAGGATTTGGTGAGGACCCGAATTTTGTGGGTTTGGAAATACGTCCGAAGCTTTTGAGTTGCGAATACCAGTGCTAATATCAGTTGCTCAATTCTGGTGTAGTTACTCTCCGCTGGGTTCATAGTTTTACTTATGAAATACACCGACTTTTCTTCCCCTCCTACGTTCTTGACTAATACGGCGCTAATGGCGTAACTAGTCGCCCCTAGGTATAAGGTTAGTACTTCCTCGGGCTCGGGCCTTTGTAACACCGGCAGGCTCGCGAGATGCTGCTCAATTTTATGAAATGCCTCATCGCATTCCTCGGCCCATTTGAACTTTTCTCCTTTCCTTAATGTCCCGAAGAAGTCTTTGCACTTGTCGGATGATCGATAGATGAATCGCCCCAAGGCTGCCAAGTTCCCATTTAACCGTTGTACATCCTTAATTTTCACGGGTGATGGCATTTCTACTACTGCTCTGATCTTATCTGGCTCTGCTTCGATACCTTTGTCGGTAATTATGTATCCTAGTGTTTATGGGTAAAAATCGTTTCTGCCGATTTCGGTAAATTCGGTAGGTTAGTGAGAAACTGGTTCAAACCCTAAACAAATGTGCTGCATGTGAGAACTTTATAGATTCGAGAGATCAATCTGTACAAGTCTGGCCTAAACCAAGAAATGGCCGTTCCAGACTTTGTTTGATCACAAAGTGGAGGAGAAGGGTTGATTTGGGGGAGGGAAGCAAAGAAAGGTGTTGAGACCGAATAATTCTGGAGAGTAGTATCTCGACTTGTATCGTAAAGTGGAAGCTTCGTAAGCTTGCAAGAGATGAAAGCTTTTGGAGAGCTTGCAAAGTTGCCTTTTACGAGAGTGTAGTATTTTTCTCCCGACCAAGACTTGTTGTCCGGTGGAAATAGGTAAGACCTATTTATACAAGTCGAGATTGAAACGTACCTGGCCTCATGAAGGAACATAGTAAAGGTTGAAATAATGGGAGGAGGTGGTAACCGCATGGTGTTAATGGGTGAAAACGTTTTTACCATTATTTCCTCATTTATTTGACCGCTTTATTCCTTTTCACGCTTTCTTAATGTGAGCGTAGTGTACGCCGTGTTTGTGACTATGAAACCAAAATCTGAAAGCATCCCCAGTTTGTGTTGATATCTCGAGTGTTGGTTGCACCTTGAGTGCAAGTGGCAATGCCGAGCTGCTAGTGGCGTGCGTGGCATGTGCCAATGGCATGTGCTTGAATGCCTTGGTGGTAGGTTGCATGGTTTGCAAATTAGGCTACCAAAGCTTGGGATTTTGGCGTGTGCCGGTGGCGCGTACGATCGGAATTGGCCTAGGTTGCACGGCTTGCAAGTTAGGCTACCCGGTAAGCATTAGGGCCACGGCTAGGTGATGAAGGCTACCAATGAGCATGTTGGCATGTGCCAATGGCATGCGTGGCCGCTAGGGTCGTGGCCTTGGTAGGAAAAGCTACCAGCGAGCATGTTGGCATGTGCCAATGGCATGCGTGGCCGTTAGGGCCGTGGCTTTGGTAGGAAATGCTACCAGCGACCATGTTGGCATGTGCCAATGGCATGCGTGGCCATTAGGGCCGTGGATTTGGTAGGAAAAGCTACCAGCGACATGTTGGCATGTGCTAATGGTATGCGTGGCCGTTAGGGCCGTGGCTTTGGTAGGAAAAGCTACCAGCGAGCATGTTGGCATGTGCCAATGGCATGCGTGGCCGATAGGGCCATGGCTTTGGTAGGAAAAGCTACCAGCGAGCATGTTGGCATGTGCCAATGGCATGCGTGGCCATTAGGGCCGTGGCCTTGGTAGGAAAAGCTACCAGCGAGCATGTTGGCATGTGCCAATGGCATAACGGCTTGGAAATATGGCTTGTGGTGCGTGTTGGCATGTGCCAATGGCACGTACGGCCATGTTGACCTAGTTACACGTTTTGCAAGCCTAGGGCGCTATATTTGGCATGTGCCAATGGCATAGCGGCTTGGAAATATGGCTTGTGGTACGTGTTGGCATGTGCCAATGGCACGTATGGCCATGTTGACCTAGTTGCACGTTTTGCAAGCCTAGGGCGCTATATTTGGCATGTGCCAATGGCGTAGCGGCTTAGTTTGGCATGGTTTCCAATGAGTGCGATATGTAGTTTGGTTTTACGTCGTTGCCATGGTGCGCAGCGTTGCGGCTTGGTTTTGCGCCGTTGCCATGGTGCGCAGTGTGCGGCTTGGTTTGGCATCGTTGCCATGGTGCCAGTGTGCGGCTTGGTTTTGGCGCCGTTTCCATGGTGCGCATGTGCAGCTTGGTTTGGCATCGTTGCCATGGTGCGCAGCAGCGGCTTGGTTTTGGCGTCACCATGGTGCGCGCAGGTGTGCGGCTTGGTTTGGCATTGTTGCCATGGTGCGCAGTGTGCGGCTTGGTTTGGCATTGTTGCCATGGTGCGCAAATGTGCGGCTTGGTTTGGCATTGTTGCCATGGTGCGCAGTGTCGGCTTGGTTTGGCATTGTTGCCATGGTGCGCAAAGGTGCGGCTTGGTTTTGCATTGTTGCCATGGTGCGCGTGTGCGGCTTGGTTTTGCATTATTGCCATGGTGCGCAGTGTGCGGCTTGGTTTGGCATTGTTGCCATGGTGCGCAGTGTGCGGCTTGGTTTGGCATTGTTGCCATGGTGCGCAGTGTGCGGCTTGGTTTTGGAATTAGGGTTCTGTGTCGAAAACCATAATCTGGTATTTTGAAAAAATACCCCTATTAACTATTTACACCGAGTTAAATGCTCTTAGTTAATGTGTTGCAACACTAGGTCATGGGGTTTTACGATTTTACCCCTTGTTTAAAAACCACCATCAACATTAAGTCCCCTGCTTAGCTCGGAACAACGGCTTTGTTGCGAGGTAAGCATAAGATGGTGACAAACTATCAACAGCAAACCGTAAAGAGAATTGAGGAGGCTTGTCTGACCTTTTATAGATAGGATTTGGAATCCTTGCCTCTGGTAGTTTTGCACAAATCGGGAGGCTAGCACAATTGGTGGGTCCGGCGCAAGGTAGGGAAGCTGTGCGTGCTTGCTGGCGGGACCGATGTAAACAAGGAGAGAGTAGGTGTTTCTACAGATAGCAAAGTTTCCTTATCTTGCTTTCCTTCACGTGCGGCTTCAATTAGGGCATTATCCATGCTAAAACTGGAAGCGTTATGTCCCTCATTGCTTCCTTTCATTTTTTAAGGTTCCGTATTCATACCCAACGTAATTGCATCATCTCTCTCGTTTGAGAAAGGGTTCTTCTTGTTGAGTTTCTCTCTTTATCATGTCGCACAGAGACGAACCATCTTCTAACCAGCCAGGTTCTCCAGGTGAAGGCGTGAGGTCTGACTCTGGCAGGAGCATCCCAACAAAGGTTATTCGGGTTAAGAAAATCATATCGGTATGTTTTCTTCTTTGGTGGGACCGACGTACGCTTTACCGCTTGTTCTATGAATGGAAAATTTTCCTTTTGTGCAGAGATATCCCGTTGGAGCATGCGTTACTGTTATCGACGAGGATGACCTAGTCGTTCCCCTCCCTTCAAATCCAACCTTGTTGACTGCGGAATGTTGGCGGTTTCCTGGTGCGGAAAGAATTCGTGGTCCTTTATACGAGGATATGGAATACATACGGCCATATCGCTACCAAGAGCGTAGTGAAGTGCTTTGTTAAATCCGCCTTGGTTTCCGTAGTGAACTGTCTTTTGCCGATGATTGCCGAGATGGAGAATATGTCCATCCGTGCTTTGTGCAGAGTCATCCATTCAAAGGTGGGAGAACATGGTGTCCACCGTGAATCCTTGGAGTTTAATATCATCCGGTTGCGGCGCTGTCTCAATATTGTGAAAGTCGACAGAGCTGGTATTCTTTCTGGTGTGATTGGCGATTTTTAGCACCAGATCTCCTTCCTTAAAAAACCCCGGATTTTACATGGCCAGTTGTACGCCCGGAAATCTGTTTCGTATGCTTGTGCATGGTAAAAACTTCTGGATGAAATAGGGAGACATTCTATTGCCGATGTGCCGCTATCAAGTCTTCTCGGGACTTTGTTCCAAGTTAATCCTTCAAACCATCTTCGAATCTTGGACTATCATACGGAATGGGATACGGTGAGAAGTCCCCGGTCATACTTCGGTTTGATATGATGGCATGGATGAATACGTGAATGTAACCTTCTGGCGTGCTTTTGGAGTTTTCGGTGCACATGTACGGCTTCATGTTGAGAAATTCCCGCGGCTCGTAAAACCTCGATAGTGATGATGTTGAAATCAGTAATAACCTGGTTGAGGGAGGAAACATCTCACGCTGGTAGTTCCCATGCATAACCTACTTTCATTACACGCCTTGAATCCCCTCCACGGGATTTTATATAAGCCCTATCGTACTCTTCTCCGGATGTGAGACCGGGATGCTCGAAATTACATGATGATATATTATGGATAGTGCAGGCTCGGGATCCCACGGCCTCGTAAAGTGTTGAAGGCGTCTTCTAGACGTAGAGGTGATGATATTCTTGCGTTGCACCCTTGAAGAGTAGAGGACCTTGTTGTGGGTACGGATTTTTGGTGGACCTGTGTCTTGGAGCTTTGAAAGTGAAGGGATCCCGTGTATATCTTCCATCCTCAAGTATGGTTTACGTGTTTCCATCTTTGTAGTAATTGCTGCTGCGATGAAGCTCTGGATGGTATCAACGAATGAGGGGCAACAGTTCTTGGTAGGAGATGTAATCAGGAGAAACTACATTTTCGTGGTAACAAAGTAGGTTGACTGATATTCTATGGGATTCCGTGGAAGTAAAAGGATTGGCTGGATGCGTAAGCGAGCAAACTGTCCATGATCACGAGTTTTGGTGAGATGGATTAAAAGGTGTCCATGACTACGAAGATTGGTCAATGCTGTGACTATGTTCCTTGGATATAGGGAGTGTGGCGGCACGACCCTTTGCGAGTGAAGGAGTGGCGTTGAAGGCGAACGTTGAACGAAGCCGGCCGGAGAACGTTGATGTGTAGCTACTCGGAGAGAACGTTGATGCGAGCTACTGGGAGAGAACGTTGAAACGACGTCTTGCAACTCTCGAGCCTTGACGGTTACCATTTTGAAGTCGGAGGCCGCGTCACGTTCACAAACTCCGACATCCCTCAAGAGAACGAGGTTAGAGTCCCTTCCCATCTATCGATCGTGCTTTCTAGGAGAGGTCAGTTTGGGAACGACTTCCCTGGCTGGAAACGCCTTCTTTCCTGATGCAGTGCGGTTGAGGGGTGAAAATATGTCTTGACGCTACGCCTTGGAGAAACATAAAATCTCACATAATTGTTTCATCATAGACTGTACGAATTTGTGGGCGAAGTTCCCATCGTGCGGGTCCTGACGGGAGAAGGGTCTCCGAGAACTCAGGAGAGTTGTTGATTTCCTTTGCTTTCGATTTTGGAGAAGTCTTTCCCGATCTTTACGTGTGACGAAATTGGATTGCTTATCCCCTTCTACTAGGCGTTCAAGAGCAACGCGAGCCTCTTCATCTATAAACGCACGTCCTGCTGAAGTATCTTTTGTCTTTTTATCAAATCAACAAGTCTTCAAAGGAGGTCCGCTTCTTCGGATCTTCCCAAGATCTTGGCCCGATGGTGGAGTAGCGTCTCTGGTGACGGTTGGAGCTTCCATGCTTGAAGAACCGTTGGGGTGGCGAAAGCGGCTCGTTCCGCGATCGTAAGTGTATCATGCAGAGATGGCACGGTTTTGATCACGAAGTTCGGAGTCATGGCGCTGTTTCAAGGGCGAGGATGGTCTTTGGAAGGGTGCAAGATGTTAGCGCCGGGAAGGATGCAAACCTGGGTTAGCACAGAGTGTGGTACTCGCGGCTAGCATGCGCGTGCGGCATGTGTGCCTGGCATGTGCGTCTACGGTAAGCGTGTCCGGTAAGCGCGTATGGCAAGCACGTCGGCAAGCGCCGGCATGCGCGTCCCGGTAGGCGCTTTCGGCATGCGCATCCCAGTAGGCGCTAGATCGTCTTAGAATGGGCGCTGGCTTGGTGTGGACGCTGGTTAGGCATGGACGCTGGCTTGGAATTCGGCATGGTGTGGACCGTTGGCTTGGCACGGTGCTGGCTTGGCGTGGCTCGGACTTGTTCTTGCGGGCCCAGTTGCCTCTTCCCATACGTAGCTCAAACAGGAAATCCTTTCCTTATTCAAATTCCAACAAGTGTTATGCTCATGAAATGGGTTGGCTCCCTTTTTTTTACCTTGTATCTTTGTTATCACGTCATGGTGTTAGCGGTAGCGCGGTAGTGATAAAGTGAGCGAGCATATTCCATCTATGTACTCCAAATAAGTTTCTCTTTCAATTTGTTTTATTGTTTTCTTGTGCTGGTGCAAACCATAGCCATAGGTTTTCCTTTCATAAACTTGTGGAAATACTTCATCATAAATAATTCTTCGAATGTCACTATAGTAACATCTGCTAATAGTGACAGGTAATTATTATTGTGCAAAGTAGGCACGTATGGGTAGGTGGCTTTTTTTTTTTTTTTTTTGAAAGGCAAACAAAGCGCCTGGTTTATGGTTTTTGTCTTCCTGGATTTCTTGGGTTGATGGATAAATGTTACCTTGACAGTTTGGGTTATTCTTTTTGGAATCTTTTTGGAATGAATTGTTAGGAGTTGATTGTTTTAGTTATGATTGAAAGTGACACAAACATCCCAGGAAAACCATGGAACCGTGTGTTGGTAGATGACATGGGGTGAAACATAACATGGCTATTGGTTTTATCATTCCCGTGAAAACTTGAAAGAGCGAACCATGTATCTTGTCTAGGTAGGACTTACTTGGTTTTTTAGGTCTCTTGATGAAAAGGAAACCTTCCGGGTGCACAATCGAGTTTTATGGGAAACACCGTCGTGGAAAGTCCCCAGTCGTGGAAAGTCCCCAGTCATCCCTTGTCGCGTCATGACTGATAATCGAGTCGTCGGGTAGCCGAGTCGGAGTGGATCGCCTTCCTCTACCATCTTGACATCTGGGTCGAAGAATGAGATCACCGGGTTCAAAATTGACATTGTAACCGAAAAGATCGAACCTCCCATTGTGGTCGCCAATTGTTTATGGGTAAAATCGTTTCGCCGATTTCTAAATTCGGTAGGTGAGTGAGAACCGGTTCAAACCCTAAACAAATGTGCTGCACGTGAGCACTTTATAGATTCAAGAGATCAATCTGTACAAGTCCGGCCTAAACCAAGAAATGGTCGTTCCAGACTTGCTTCGGTCACAAAGTGGAGGAGAAGGGTTGATTTGGGGAGGAAGCAAAGAAAGGTGTTGAGACCCGAATAGTGCGGGAGAGTAGTATCCCGACTTATCGAGAAAGTGGAAGCTTCGTAAGCTTGCAAGAGATGAAAGCTTTTGGAGAGCTTGCAAAGTTGCCTTTTCCGAGAGTGTAGTATTTTTCTCCCGACCAAGACTTGTTGTCTCGGTGAAAATAAAGACCTATTTATACAAGTCGAGATTGAAAAGTACCCCGGCCTCATGAAGGAAGATAGTAAAGGGTAAAATAATGGGAGGAGGTGGTAACCGCATGGTGTTAATGGGTGAAAACGTTTTTACCATTATTTCCTCTTTTATTTGACCGCTTTATTCCTTTTCACGATTTCTTAATGTGAGCGTAGTGTACGCTGCAAGCTGTGACCGCCAAACCAAAACCCTGGGAAAGCATCCCCAGTTTGTATTGATATCTCGAGTGTTGGTTACACCTTGAGTGCAAGTGGCAATGCCAGAGTCTGCTAGTGGCGTGCGTGGCATGTGCCAATGGCATGTGCGGGAATGCCTTGGTGGTAGGTTGTACGTTGAGTATAAGTGGCAATGCCAGAGCTGCTAGTGGCGTGCGTGGCATGTGCGGAATTCCTTGGTGGTAGGTTGCATGGTTTGCAAATTAGGCTACCAGCGTGGTTTTTTGGCGTGTGCCGCTGGCGCGTGCGGTCCGAATTGGCCTAGGTTGCACGGCTTGCAAGTTAGGCTACCAGCGCATTAGGCCACGGCTAGGTGATGAAGGGTACCAGCGAGCGTGTTGGCATGTGCCAATGGCATGCGTGGCCGCTAGGGTCGTGGCCTTGGTAGGAAAAGCTACCAGCAAGCATGTTGGCATGTGCCAATGGCATGCGTGGCCGTTAGGGCCGTGGCTTTGGTAGGAAATGCTACCGGCCACCATGTTGGCATGTGCCAATGGCATGCGTGGCCATTAGGGCCGTGGCTTTGGTAGGAAAAGGTACCAGCGAGCATGTTGGCATGTGCCAATGGTATGCGTGGCCGTTAGGGACGTGGCTTTGGTAGGAAAAGCTACCAGCGAGCATGTTGGCATGTGCCAATGGCATGCGTGGCCGTTAGGGCCGTGGCTTTGGTAGGAAAAGCTACCAGCGAGCATGTTGGCATGTGCCAATGGCATGCGTGGCCGTTAGGGCCGTGGCTTGGTAGGAAAAGCTACCAGCGAGCATGTTGGCATGTGCCAATGGCTTGCGTCGCCGACTTGGCCTAGGTTTCATGGTTTGCAAGCCTAGGGCGCTATATTTGGCATGTGCCAATGGCATAGCGGCTTGGAAATATGGCTTGTGGTGCGTGTTGGCATGTGCCAATGGCACGTACGGCCATGTTGACCTAGTTGCACGTTTTGCAAGCCTAGGGCGCTATATTTGGCATGTGCCAATGGCATAGCGGCTTGGAAATATGGCTTGTGGTACGTGTTGGCATGTGCCAATGGCACGTACGGCCATGTTGACCTAGTTGCACGTTTTGCAAGCCTAGGGCGCTATATTTGGCATGTGCCAATGGCGTAGCGGCTTAGTTTGGCATGGTATCCAATGAGTGCGATATGTAGTTTGGTTTTTGCGTGCGTTGCCATGGTGCGCGATGTGCGGCTTGGTTTTGGCGCCGTTGCCATGGTGCGCGGTGTGCGACTTGGTTTTGGCGTCGTTGCCATGGTGCGCAGTGTGCGGCTTGGTTTTGGCGTCGTTATGGTGCGCGTGTGCGGCTTGGTTTGGCGTCGTTGCCATGGTGCGCGCATGTGCGGCTTGGTTTTGGCGTCGTTGCCATGGTGCGCAAGTGTGGCTTTTGGTTTGGCATTGTTGCCATGGTGCGCAGTGTGCCTTGGTTTGGCATTGTTGCCATGGTGCGCGTGTGAGGCTTGGTTTGGCATTGTTGCCATGGTGCGCAGTGTGCGGCTTGGTTTGGCATTGTTGCCATGGTGCGCAGTGTGCGGCTTGGTTTGGCATTGTTGCCATGGTGCGCAGCATGCGCTTGGTTTTGCATTATTGCCATGGTGCGCAAAGTGCGGCTTGGTTTGGCATTGTTGCCATGGTGCGCAGTGTGCGGCTTGGTTTGGCATTGTTGCCATGGTGCGCAGTGCGGTTTGGTTTGGCATTGTTGCCATGGTGCGCAGTGCGCGGCTTGGTTTTGGAATTAGGGTTACGTGGTTGAAACCCCTAATGGGTATTTTGAAAAATACCCCTATTAATTATTTACACCTGAGTTAAATGCTCTTAGTTAATGTGTTGCGGGTAACACTAGGTCATGGGGTTTTACGATTTTACCCCTTGTTTAAAAACCACCATCAACACCTAGAAATTTGCTTGAGGTGACCCAGAAAGTGCACTTACCAGGATTCACCCTCATCTTGAATCTTCTCATAGTTTGAAATATGTCTCGGAGATCGCCGATGTGGTTGGTGGCCACCTTGATTTTGACCAGCATGTCGTCCACATATACCTCGATAGTGTTATGTATTTTATCTTCGAACATATCTTCTACTAATCTTTGGTATGTGGCGCCTGCGTTTCTCAGTCCGAACGGCATTTTGGTGTAACAATATAACCTTATGGGTGTGAAGAACGATGTGTGCTCTTGGTCCTCGAGGGCCAAGGGGATCTGGTTGTACCCCGAGTACCCGTCCATGAGTGTTATTGCCTTGTATCCGACTATGGATTCTACTAGCTGATCGATGCTGGGGATAGGGAAGTTGTCCTTCGGGCAAGCTTTATTCAAGTCACTGAAGTCGATGCAGACGCGAACACCTCCATTCCTTTTGGGGACTATCACCATGTTTGATATCCATTATGGGTATTGGGCTTTTCGAATGATTCCTGCTACTTGTAACTTTTTTAGTTCGGCCTCCACCGCCGTTGTAGCTCGGTGCAATTGTCTCATCTTTTGTCGGATCGGCTTGACCTTGGGGTCTATTCTCAAGTGGTGTGAGCAGACTTCTGGGTCAATTCCTTCCATATCGTGCATTTTCCAGGCGAATACGTCCGTGTGCTCTTTCAAGAGAGTTATCAGCTGCTGCGTCTGTTCGTCGCTAATAGAGACCCCACTCTCACCATTTTAGGCTCTTCCTCAGTGCCTAAGTTAACTTGTCGGGTGGATTCTAAGGCCGAGAAATTAGGCTTTGGTTCGTCGACTGTTTTTGGCTCCTTTGATTGCTATAAGATCTCCTCCTTGTCAGCTTCGTAGGTGGTGATGGCCTGTGATATTACCTTTTCTAGCTCTTCCCCCGCTTTTATTTCCCTAGATTTTTTCTTTTCCTGTCTTTCCTCGATCGTGTTTCTTCATTCTGCTGGATGTCGATTTGCACGCATTGTCGCGCCGCCTGGTGGTCGCCCAATACCTCCACTACCCCTCGATAGGATGGAAACCGTAATCTTTGGTGGTAGGCCGAGGCGACCCCTTTGATTCCCGCCAACCAGGGTCGGCCAAGGATCGCTTCATAAGGCGACACAACGTCGACCACACAAAGGTGGTGAGTGTGTCTAGAACCCTTAAAAGTCCGAGACTCTAAGGGTGACTTCTCCTTTGGTACCGTCACCATCTCGTTAAGCCGTAGATTCGATAGGTCGACGGATTAGGATGTCATCGGACAGCTCCATTCTTTTGAAGGTGTCGTAAAATAGGACCTCGACTGAACTGCCACTGTCCATCGGTATCCAACGGACACCCCATTCTTCAATGAGTAAGGTTATCACTAGGGGATCCCCGTGTGCTTGTCCATTTGACGGGACGTCCTTCGCCGAGAAAGTGATTGGTTGCATCATTCAAGATTCCATGGGCAGAGTTTTGGCCACATTGAATATTTCTTTTCCCGCCCGATCTCTTTTGTGGATCCTTGAAGTGATGTTGGTTCCTAGATCAAACCCCTTAGTTGCCGAGTGCGAGATGGTGTTGTAAGCAAACTGGGTATCGCGATTGATCCTTATCTGATGTACTGGTGCGTCGGTCTGAGCTGGTATCGACGATGTTTTGACGAAATGCCGCAAGTATCCGTCTCGGATCAGGTGCTGGACGATATCTTTTACCTCTCGACAATCATTGGTGGAATGTCCACGGAACTGGTGGTAATGGCAAAATTCAGGATGGTTCCTTGTTTCGTCGAACTGGACTCCCCTAGTCTTCGGGTATCGGATATCGTTTCTCTTTTCGACTTCCTTGAATATTTCTTCCAATGGTGCATTTAACGGAGTGTAAGATCTGGGTTCGTGGCGAGGCTTTTTTCCTTTCTCGACCCACATTT
Organism: Papaver armeniacum; assembly: GCA_023531295.1. Classification (NCBI taxonomy): domain Eukaryota; kingdom Viridiplantae; phylum Streptophyta; class Magnoliopsida; order Ranunculales; family Papaveraceae; genus Papaver; species Papaver armeniacum. Next base: position 8,618 of record JAJJWW010005658.1, on the reverse strand, counting down.
TCTTGTTTTCCCCATGATGTTGTGCGCTCGGCCTTTTCTCAGATCGCTTTGGAGCTTCTCATGGGGTTTCCTCTACTGTAGCGCTTGCTTCTTGTATTCCTCTATCTTGCGCTCCTTCCTGTATTTCCTCTAAGGCGATGTAGTGTTCTTGCATCTTCCTGATTTCTCTTAACGTTTTAGGCTTCTCGGTGTACATTGCTGCCCAAATGGGATCTGACTTCCCTAATGAATTTTCGAAACCGAATATCTGTTGGTCGACCGGCACTTTTCCAATGTCTGTACATAACTTTCTCCATCTGTCCGTTAGAGAGCGCAGCGGTTCCCTGAATCTTCGTGCAAGCGTAAAGAGCTTATTAACTCTGGGCCGAGCTATACTGTTATGCATGTAAGTTTCAAGGAAGGTTTCCACCAGGATTGCATAATTTCCAACGGATTCATCGGGCAGGGTGTAGAACCCGCCTCTTTGCCTCGCCCTCCAAACTTGCTTCTGGAAGAACTTGCACGTGACCACATCGTAATTCTTCCATTGTAACAAGGACATGCTTTGTACATTTTGATGTGCTCTCCCGCGTCGCCCGTGCGAGTCAAACCTAGATGGGAAGATCGAACGTACACTTGGGCGAAAGGAGTCCGATCCAATTCCTTGGTAAACGGCGTCTTATGGGCTTCGCTGATTACTTCTGCTAGCTTATCGTCCTCGTTGTTTCCTGTCAGTTTTTTGACCATCTGCTCCAGTTGTTCGATCTTTTGTTTGGTTGTCGCATCCGTACCCTCAGTGGTTGCCTCTTCCTCGGTCGAAGAATCCTCGGCTGGCACATACCCTCCCTTTGATCGATTAGGGTCGGGTATGCGTTCTCGGCTCGGGGATGGGGGTGGGGTGTTTCTCGATGGGGTGTGATTTCTAGAAGCGCCTCGGCTCGACGACTCTCTTGACCCTGCTCTCCTGTTACGGAGTCGGTAGTTTTCATATTCTAAGGCTAGGTTTCTTCTTTGCAGCTCTCTCATAAGGTCTTCTTGCCTTCTTTGGCTTGCCAATATAGCGAGTAACATTGGGTCGGTACTTTCATGGCTAGAGTGGCCATTCACTTGGTTTCCTACTACATTGGGGGGTGCAGTTGGAGGTCTTGTTGAGGGAACAGCGGGGGGAACGATTGGAGCTATGGGATGATCGGATGCCGCTGGTGGGATGTCTCGGTCGAGGTCGCCCCTTGCTAAGTGCACTATCCTAAGCCTCTCACCTTCTCGTTCTAGTTCACGCTGGTACTCTGTCGGTTGTCTTTCTCGCCCTCGTTCCTCCTGTATTGTCTGCACTTCCTCTTCTTCCTCAGTATCCGATGCAGTTCTTCCGTCCACCATGTCCCCTCGCATTATCTGGCTCGGGTTGATCCTTAATATCCTAGGTGGGAGATCATCGTCTCGGCCTAAATCGACCTCCTCGTCGACAGTAGCCATGCCTTTGCCTAGTGCCTAAGTCTCGTCCTGGTTATTTTGCCGATGATCTTCGTGTCGGGAATCCGTGAGTCCTTCTTGTACACTAGATCCCGCTGTGACTCGGTTCCTAAGGATCCTACTCGTCCTGAAGGTACTCGCCATTACCTTCAATATTGCCCTTGTTCCTCGGTTCGCCCGTCCGTCCGTCCCTACCTACGTCAGCAAAGAACACAACACTTACTTCGAACCGTTTTCGAAAAGGTTAAGGATGAAGTACAGCAGTTCTGCTGTGTAAGGTGAAAATTTTTTTCTCAGTACAATTCCATTTATGCTAGCGTGTTGATCTCAGCAATCAAGTGGGTTTGACCGCAAGAGGACAATTTTTTGAAAAGATGTTTCCACCCATCACTTTCGGTACTTTCTCTACGCATTAATCACTGTTTGTCCTAACATTCCATGCGCCAGAAGTCATTAATCATCCGTATGTCAGGTCGGAAGACTTCTTTCTTGACTATGGTTTGACGATACGATAACCTTTACCGATTGTCGTGCTGATCATCTACTGATGTTGTGTGGATTTTAGCGTAGGATTAAGATGAGGCTTAATAATGAAGCGCCCACTAAACTCCTTCCAGCCGTGGTTTCCGGAAAACTAAACTCGATGACTTCGAGTTAGTCTTGCCTCTACCATTGTCATGCTTTGTTTTAACTAACTAAGAAGATCCGAACAACGACGTAACGTTTCAACTTAGCTTCTACCGGTCATCAAAGATGATCCATTCGGGAGCTTTAGAGATGTTACTACGTTTTATCTTAGATCGGCGGTAAGGCGGCCTTTGACTAGAAATGCTTTACCCCAACGAAAACATTTACGTTTACATAATTAGTCAAACTTATTCGACCGGAATCCCTTATTCATAAGGTAAGAGATCTCCTGGCTCTTGTTTGATGGGGTTAAGACGATGAAGGTAACTAAACAAGTTTTTCCTTTTAAACTAAATTTTCGTGAGCTTTTCACGAACTTAAGTAAGTAAAAACAAAGGTAACAACATTGTGCTTTTGACCACAAAGGTGAACTTGAAACAAAAAACCTAGCAGCCCACGGATTTTAACCATTAGATATGAGAAGAAAAAAGGTCAGCGAGGTGGAATTTCATTCTAGCTTCTACCAACATCAAAAGATGTTATTTCGGGACCTTACTGATCTTCCAATAACTCGCTTAGACGACTTAAGTAAACAGACTAGTTTAACGATTTATTCTTGGCGACTTAATTCAAACGAAAGATAAGAAAATAGAACGAACCTACATCAAAACTCAACACGGTTTTGCTAAGAAAACAAAGACAAGAAAATCTCGCAAGCTTTGCCTATCAACACTCTTAACCAAAAGAGTTTCTCCCTTATCTTCAACTAACACGCAAGGTGACTTAGGAGCTTGGATTTCTCTCCTTTGGTAACCGATTTCAAGGTATCCGAAGATGTTACACGGTCCCCTTAGTCGACGCCAGAATGTAGACGTAGATAATCCTACTACTACATCCAAAAGATTTCAAACGTATGCTAAGAAGTAAATAAGCAAAAGACATAGAAGAACACAAGATGTACGTGGTTCGGCATGATTACCTACGTCCACGGGGGTGAAAGGATGATCTTATTACTTCACACAAGATTACAAGGATCAAATACACTCAACAATACTCTCTCACTCCTCTTACTTACTTACAAATCACTTGCCTTTTTTACCTTTCTACACGATCTCTATTTATAGTTGCAGGTGATGATACATCGATATTACAGTGTTGGGCCTGGTGTAGCTTCCTGGATGTTCTTCTCGGACGACTTGCTGATGCTTCGGTCGATCTCCCCTTTTGCTCGAGCCGAGTCATCTAGACGAGTGGTATCATCACCCGATGTCGTTCGTTTGGTGGAGGTGATCGACGTCGCCCTTTAGATTCTTGGCCGAGTCTCACTTCGACCGAGCTTATCTTATCTCTTCATCAACTCTGTCAGTGCATTAATTATCCTCGAACCCGATGAGCACCACATCAGAGCTTTTCTCCTTTATGTCGACCTCTCGAGTTGTCTCCATCCCTCTTTTCTCGCGCCCAGACCTGATGAGATGATTCAGTGCTTCTAGTACTTGTTTTTCTTGGTGCGTCCTTGGCCAGGATGGTTCCACCTGTCTATGCGGATTATTTTCACCTACAGAAGTACTGTTGGCATTGGCGTTAAAACAAACGGAAGGAACATCCTCCTACCTGCATCATATAAATTTTTGTTATTCAATAAGAGCTCTTCAATGCTTCTGCTTTGGATATTGACCGCCCAAACCCAGTGCTCCCAACCTAGCAAAATAACGTTACCGTCTACCAGACTGAAACCCAAAACTAGGATTGTTGGATCTTGATCAGCCGTCAGAGAACACAATTTGGATAACATATTGTCTACTGAGATATCCTTGTGCAATACATTCCAGTTGACCTCATCGAGCATCCAAATACTCACTTTCAGTTTCCCTCTTGTCCATCTAGTTCTAGCACAACAGAGCCACCCTTGTGATTCCCCAATGCAACAATCGGAGTTACGATATTCTGCATCATCAACGAATTCCTCATTTGGCAAATTAATCAAACTATATTTATGTGCTTCACTACCATTTTTCTGATTGAGATTGCAAACTAACAATCTACCCACAATTAGATTCCAAAATAAAACACCACTGAGGATAACAATATTCGCATACTGATCCCACCACCAAACATATTTATCACACGAAACTTGAAAACTTTTCCCATTCACCAAGATCAGAAGAAAATATATCAACATTAAATTTCTCCGAAAACGTATCAACTGCTTGGATACATACAACTTTGTAACAAGTTGTGAATGACTTCTCACAAAATATCCCACTAATATCAAATTCAGTAACCGGGGAAGGTGGTGGTGAAGGAAGTGAAACCCATTTTTGAATAAGTGGATTACAAACATGATACATAGTCTTACCATCTGAATGTAATGAACGACAAAGTACCAAACCATTACTAGAACCTAACAGGTACCCTTCAGATATTTGAAATAACTTTGCATTGATAAGAAACTTAAAAGAGAACAAATTTTCATTTCTAGTCATAAACAATGAATGTGATTTGGGATATGCAGATTTAACTTTCACATGGTTTTTATCAGCATAGTGATAAGGATTCGTATGGTAGTGTATCCAAGGGAGAGACTTTTTATTTGATTGGAACCATTTTGTAATGAAATTAGGGTTTTAGAGGTTAGATAACCATACCTTTGACAAGCATTTGAATCTATAGATTGAATTTAAAGGAAGATAAGTAAAGATCTCGATTAAGATATCATCTGTGAACCAAGTAGAAGAAACCATCGCCAACAGTTGATACCGGAAAACCCTAGAAGAAAAAAAATTGACGAAAAGGGCTAGAATAAAAATTGAAAACTCATAAAGCAGCGAGCTTCAAAGATTGAGCTAACAAGGCTATCTCATACCAAGATTGAAAACCGTACAAAAATAATCCCCAATATTCTTTTAGAAAGGTCAAAAAAGTAAACCAACCAGTAGTTGTTGTTCGTTCGATTCCTTTTATTATTAACTGAAGAAAAAACTCTTTACCACAGGGTGTTATCACAACATTGTTAAGAGCATCTCCAATGGGTTGTGGTGTGTTTCCTACGTGGTTAGTATAGGAACACATCCTTATAAAATAGTGCAAATTCGTGCACGCTCCTTAACGAGTGTATATTTCACATTTCAATCTATACCTTCGATTTAATTTAAGGAGTTACGTAACGAGGGTCGTGATTATAAACATGGAGAGTAATGGGGCCATCAGTTAAATAATCAACCAATCAGAAGAATATGTGAAATATACACTCGTTAGAGGAGTGTGAACAGATTTGGACTCCTTATAAAATGTGAAATCTAAAATCCTCGGCATTTTAGGAATTTGAGAGAGGTCATCTCCAACCGGTAGGTGTTTAAATTACAATTAGAATCTATTTGTATTAATCTAATTGGCTGAAATATTTTTTTATAAATAAATCTTATTTTCAGTTAATTTAACATTAATTTGATTGCCTTAAAGTTTGACTAGATTTAGCACATCCTCTGCCAGAACCTCTAAAATGAGAGGATGAAGTAGAGGATATCTTAGTAACTAACCATCCATGTCATCCTAACATTCTAGATCACATCTCCGTTGGAGAAGGTTTTTCTGCAAAAGTGTATAAATCCTAGGTGGCCTAAAATATAGGAATTTAGAAGAGTCCCATCGGGGATGCTCTAATAGGGTACCAAATTCCTTGGTGGTGTATCAATCATGTTTTGTTTATATTTACCTTGGTATCACCGAAGAAAATTGGTGTACCCTAATAGCATCATTGAAGCCTAAAACCCTACCTGAAGTGATTGAAATAGGAAGGAATATGATCTACGACTACGACCCCAACTTCTTCATAAGTTGTTCAACCCAAGGTTGTGCTTAGTAATTTATTAGAATACGTGCATCCAACTCAAAACCAATTGGCAATGAGTGGAGAGGCCCTAATAGATTATAAACCGCAGGATCTTAAATAATCCAACTATGTGGGACTAATAATCTCAACACGCCCCCTCACGTGTAGCCTCGGCGGGTCTTACAAACACGTGGACAATTAAATCGGGTGATGCGAGTAAAGGTGCGGTCAACTGACTCGACAGAAATAGCCTTCTCTGATACCATATTAGAATACGGGCATCCAACTCAAAACCAATTGGTAATGAGTGGAGAGGCCTAATAGATTATAAACCGCAGGATCTTAAATAACCCAACCATGTGGGACTAATAATCTCAACATCATTTTTGCCAATGTCTTATAGCCGAAAGACTTTCTTTGAAATACCATCCAGTTAAGCTATATACTGTGAAGATAAATGCTATCCCACACGACTTTGCGAGATGGCTTCACGCAAAAGCGACTTCTTTACCGTTGGATAGCATTTGTCTTCACTAGCAAAGTCGTGTGGGATAGCATTCACTAGTGGAAAACAGCAATTCCGCGACCGCCAGGACACGTCATATATACGAGTTAAACGACCTGTTCTAGGGTTCTCTGAATGGGTCGTTTATAATGCGTTTTTTAATTGCACGACCCTTATTGCGTGGGTCTCTGAACAGAGATCATTTATTATAGTAACTAGATGCTGGCCCACCATACTGGTCGTAGATTTGAATTATAATATAAAAACAAAATCAGATTCAGATTAGCTGAAATGTTTGAATGGCTGAATCTGAATTAATCTTACTGGTATTTAAGTCAAACAGTCAAGTCAAGTCTAGTTAAGTCAAATTACAGTCAAGTCAAACTACAGTCAAACTGAAATTCAAATGCAACCTCAAATTTAACTGAAATTCAAATGCAACTCAAATTTAACTGAAATTCAAGTGCAACTTCAAATTTAACTGAGAATTTTAACATTCATTCCATTAGGTGTAAAATTACAGGAAAAAAAATGAAATACTGAGTTCAGATAATACATGTCCAAGATTGCTAAGTTCTGACAACAACATGCTAATAAACTAATAAACTGATAAAATAAAATAAAATGATAATTCAGCTCCTCCTATGAAAATACTTCACAAATGATATCAAGCAGAGCATTAATGTGCGACTTCCTACAAAGAAAATAAACAACAGTACAATGACTTCGTTCAGTTCACAATACACGGTAGAACAAAATAAGTTACTAGATATAGGTCATGTACAACAGTGTGAGGTAATTCGACAGACATTCTAGAAATGGTTGTAGATGAAAGCACATGTGTGAGGTAATTTGACATATAGGTCATGTAGATAACAGTTATTGGCTCATTAATTGCAGGGATCAAACCATATTCATTTCCATTCTACTAGAATAATCAAAACCATATTGGTACCAGTTATGTGCATACGACTATAACTAAACTCCCTACCATCGATCTTGTCCACACCTGCAATACCAAAAATGGAGCATTCAGAAGAGAACAACGTGCGCATCTGCAGAACAAACTGAGTTTATTTATCACTTTGGGAGAAATGTTTCAAGGTAAGGTAAGGAATAACAGATTCTCCAAACCTTCATAGACAACACAGAGCCACTTGATCAGGTTAGCAGCAACTGTCTCTTCCTTGTTTGAGAGGTGAAGTCCTGCAATACAAGCAATTGGATTCCACAACATGAAACTGGCAGGCCCTTAACTGATCCACCAAATTATGTTTAAAGACTAAGGTCCATTCATGGGTAGAGATATCCCTGCCAAACAAAACCAAACAAAGATCTTAACAAAACTTTATTTCTTTAAGATAATAAAAACTAACCATTAAGCTTATCAATAGCTTCCCGAGCTTCATCTGGATATTTATATCGAAAGAAGCAAATAGACATGAATTTCCCGTCATAATTCACAAAACCCATGGACAATTCAAAATAATATTAAGAATATAACTTAAAATAAAAGATTATGCTTCTTAGTTTTCCTATGAGGATATTATACAGAGGTTGCTAGTATTGAATGTGATACTGGCGAGATGATCTACTATAAATTAATAGAGGCAGTAACACTTAGCTTGTTTCGAGATAAGCCAAAGCTGCTGCAATTTCATTTCACATATTGTATCTCGGTGGATAGTCCTGTAGTTATCCTGCAGTGAACGTAGTATGCTTCAAAGTTAACAATAGCTAAACTGAAGGTTAATAAACGATATAGAAAGGCAAGTAATTTACTGGTAGACCTTAAATGATATACCTTTCGCAGTGATCTGAAGTCATTCTAACCAACGAAGTCATTCCAACACAATCTGATTGAGTTGCATTTGTATCCCAAACTCTCTGAAACAAAGAACATGCATGAATGGTAATGGTATTATATGAAACTGTAACACATAACTAGTACAACAACTACATAACTATAAATCACTAAGCCTGTAGCAGACAAAGAACATTATGTAATACTTGAAAGAAATAATGACAGCTAAATTAGCATCACATGCGCATACCATATAACAAATCGATAACATCCAATTTCAATATTTATTAGCGCTTAAAAGATTAGCAAACAAATCACTGAGGCACACAAAGTCCAATTAATCAGCTCTTTGGGATACGAGATTGTAATAGTTAAAATAGAGAGTAAATAAAATTTAATTA
>JAJJWW010005657.1:0-86847 GCA_023531295.1 Papaver armeniacum | reverse complement strand
TATTCGCACCCCCACTGGATGAGGGAAACCACCTTTCTTCCCAAATTCAAATTGGCGGAAAACCTTTGCAGGGAAATGCATTAGGGTTCGCGTTTTTAGAGGATTCAAGAGAGATTCAATCGCGGGATTTTGGTGGGTGGACATGTTAGAGCCTAACATGCACAGTATAGTCATTTGTTTGAATCCCAATCAAGCTAGAATTCGAGTTGGGCAAAACGAGGAGGTGAAGTTTTCCACGGGTTTTTGTTTGATTATATTTGGCGATTCCCGAGATTTGAGGCAAGATAATCTTTCCTAAGATTCATATCAATCTAATAAAGGGATTGGAGTGACATGTACGGCTCGAAACGCGTTGAGAAGTTGGGAGAAAATCACGTGGCTTGGCATGGAAAGAAAAGTCCGAGACTTTCTGCGCCGAAGAAAAGAAGGAATTATATCGAGTTTTAGAATTACATTGGCTATAAAAGGATTCTTTGGAGTCACAAAGGGGTTACGTACACTTTGGGGAGGTTTAGAAGAGAACAGGAAGCTAAAATCACGAGTTGAACATTTTCTTCTGCTGCTGCAACATCAAGAACACGAAGAACATAAGACGCATGAGCATCTGTCGCAGAAAACTATCGTTATTCAACATCGGAACTTATATATCGTTTATAAATGATGGTTTTAATTCTCGTTTCCCCTTGTAACAGATTCTCGGTGAATACACTCACACTTGTTGCAAATCGGTCAAGTTATTACACTCATCCTTTTAATCATCTTTTGAGCCATAAACACATATTTTGAGGTCATGATTAATATGAGGAGCTAAACCCCATTCTTTGAGGCGATATAGGAAGCTATTTTTCCAACAAGAAGTGGTATATTTTTATTTATCTATTTATTACAATTATTTTTATGATTATTTTGCCTTGATTGATAATTGTTTGAATGATTTTCTTTAAACAATTGTGATTTCTTTTGATAGAGCATACTTGGACCAAGGTTTTGATGTTCATACTTCGTATTTACACTTGTTATTTTGAGAATCTACTTGTTGCAATAGATTAGTATCAACTTGAATGAGAAAATTGCATGAATATAAATATTGGATTAAATCACTTTGAAATTGGAAAATAGTGGAATCTTAGCCTCGGTGTTCTTTTAATATTGATAACATCTTTGTTAGAGTTTGCTATAATTTTTAGCGAGTTTTCTATTTTTGTTTTGAATTTAAGTCTAAAAATATTCACAAGTTAGAGAGAATCGAATCACTTTTCTTACCACTTTACAAACAACTAAAATCCCATCAATTTTGGCGCCGCCCGGCAGGACTTGTTTTTAGGGTTTTAGATTTAGTTTTTAGTTTTTATTATTTTTGTTCTTTTTTACGTTTTAGGTATTTATCTTTGATATGAAATTTATTTTTTAATAAAGTATTAATTAATATATAAATTAATAATTTTTAATTTTAATTTTAATTATTATTACAGTTTTGGTTGGTAGCCTAGCGACAAGTATTCTTTAATTATTAATTTTAATTACGTTTTGGGTATTTATCTTTGTCTACGGATCATAAAGAAAATTGAGCAGGTGTTTGGTGATTTTCGTAAAGACTTGGAGCTAAAGATTAAAGCGAAAGAAACGGAAAGAAGACAATTTTATTTTAGTTATTTTGTTTTTAGGGTTTTGTTTATTTTTAGAAAAAAAAAGAAAAAAATTGTATTAGGGTTTGTTATTTTTGTAATTTTTTTTCTTTTTTTGGACTTTGGACTTTTGGACTTTGGACATTATTTTATTTTTACCCTACGGAAGTACTTTAAATATAAACTGTTTGCGAGAAGGAGGACAATTACGATATTGTGTCCGCACTTGGGTTCGTATTAATCGACATAGGAGTCGAGTGGCGAGTCGACTACAACTGATTCATCCCCTGTCCGGAATGGGAGGTAAGACTCTAAACACTCGCGAATCTCCCGTCGGCGAAGTTCACCGGTTCCCTTCGTTTTCATATATGCGAGGACTTGAATACATTGCTTTAATTTTCTAGTAAAGGGCAAGGCTGGCCATACGAGATAAGGGTTCGGATTTCATCACCGGGTCTCTTCTTGCCCGCCTTAGAACACGTAACCCGCACGAACCTAAGCCTTAAAATTTTGAATAGAACAAGACCCGATGAGGGTAACGAGCTTAATAGGAAAGTCATTCAAAATATTGGTTACTCTTTTAACCACACTTCGAAGTTCATGAAGGTTTACGTGAGTTGAATGCGTGATCTTGCCTGTAATTCAGTGAGGCCTTGGGTATCAAAGCTCAAATCGAGCTTCCTCGTCTCATTCAACTTACTTTGACTCGGATTGATTCGGAGGGTTTGCTTAAATTGTACCTAATTCCTTTGAAGGATTAGAAGGCTGGTCTAGAAACAATCTAAGTGGAGCCGTCATGCTTTTTTTTGCTAGAAATAAATAGGTTTGATTTGGTTGAGTCACCTTGTTTTGTGATTGCATAGAATCCTTCCTAATTCTTTTGTATGCTCCGAACGTAAAAGAGACGCCCTAGGTAGATTTGTTAAAGAGAAACCTAGTAGTTCTAAGCGTCTCGATTACCTCAATTTAGAAGTCCGATTTTTTAAGAGTCCGTTTTGAACGTCCGTTTGGAGAGACAATCCTAATATTGAGAGTAGTGCCGAAATGGCAACTTTGAAAGCCTTGTTGAACCCGACTAAGGCTACTAGCCCCTCGTGTATCGGGTTAGGTGAAACGGAAGCAACTTATGAACTTAAACCTCGAACCTTAAACTACTCCCGTCTTCTTAGGGAAAGAAATGAAAACCCTATTTTCATGTTAGGGACTTTGAGGAAATTTGTAGTACCTAAAGATTAGAAACCTTGATGATGATGCTTTGAAACTCGGGTTATTCCCTTTTTCCTTGAAAGATAAAGCCAAATCGTGGCTATATAGTTTGGCTTCTCCGTTCAATAGAAACATATGAACAACTTACATCTCGCCTTTTGAACAAGTTTTCCACACAGGCACAAAACATCGTCTATTAGGACGCAAATGTGCACGTTTTCTCAACGGGAGGGAGAATCTTTGTATAGGTATTTGGAAAGGTTCAATGATTTATTAGACAATGTCCTCATCATGGTCTAGAAAAGGTTAGGTTAGTTCGAGATTCTTTATGAGGGTTTAGATTATTCCACTACGACCACAATAGAATCTATGTGTACAGTGGGTTTGAAAACCAAGCAGTTGATGAGGCGATGACATATTTGCATGAAATCGCCGAAAAGACCTGCAACAATGGGAAAATAATAGGAACCCCAGAAAATAATTTTTCTAGCGAGAGGAAACGTTAATAGGGTAGAAGGAGGCTTTGAATCGGATGCCAAAATTACGCAATAGCAAAAGGTTAGAAGCTTTAGAAGTGGGCCAGACTAGTGGTAGATTGGAGCCTTTTTGGGAAGGCCAGAATAATGAAGAGCAAGCCAATGCTCTCTATAATAACACTAGATTTGATAACCGTCAGAAGTTTGACCCATATTCAGAAACCTATAATCCTGGTTGGAGAAACCATCCGAATCTTTCGTGGTCTAAGGGGCGAGAATCAAGGTTAGTTTAGTAATTCTAATGCTCCCCCTGGTTTTGGCTATACTAAGAATCCTTCGAGGACCGATTCGGTTTAAATCGATTAGATAAGAAAATCCTAAGCTTAGAGGAGTCTCTCAACTTGTTAACTGAAGAAAGTGCAAAATTTCGGTATCGGTAGAACAAAGTCTACAAGCTAGTAACAGGATAGGACAAGAAAATAGTCGGGCTATTTCCAACTAAAAACCTTAGTTGGTCGATAAATGAGTCTTTGAGAGAAAAGAGGTAAGTTTCCTAGTCAAACACTACCCAACCCAGAGGAGTTCATGAAGTAGCAAATCATCGAATCAGTTGAATGCTATTAGAACTCCTTAGGAGTGGTAGAGTAGTAGACAATCGGGTAACCATGCTAGATAGTGAACATACTGTAGTTCACCCCTCACCACCACTAGCCGAGAGACTGATAAAATTTACGATGATGCCACCGGTTCGGTTCTTTAGAGGTCGATTACGTGCCTAGAGCCCTGTTTCCCAACTATTAGTACCGTCAAAGAAGGAATCCAACTTTAATGACATATTGGACGTTTTTAAGCAAGTTACCATAAACCTTCCTTTATTAGATGCAATTAGGCAAATTCACTGCTTATGCCAAGTTCCTTAAGGATATGTACGCAAAAGCAAAAACTTAGCGTCCATAAGAAAGCCTTTTTAGCTAGTCACGTAAGTTCAATCATTTTAGAACACCACAACTCCAAAGTACAAATACCCGTGTTCCCCTGCATTGCTTGTACAATAGGTAAACACCGGTATAAAAGCTTTACTTAACTTAGGAGCTGGGTGTGAACATATCTGAGTACCATGTGTACTTACGGCTAGGACTTGGTGAAATGAAACCTACTCAGATGACATTGCAGTTAGCTGATAGGTCTGTTAAAATTGCTCGAGGTGTTATTGAGGATGTTCTTATTGAGGTCGACAAGTTTATTTATCCAGTGGATTTCGTGGTCCTAGATACCCAACATGTCCCCGACCCAGAGAACCGAATCCCAGGTGATTTTAGGTCGCCCCATTTTTAGCTACGTCTGTGCGATCATTAACTGTCGAAATGGTGTGATGAATTTATCTTTTGGTAATATGACTATGGAGATGAACATTTTTAATGTCGAGTGGCTACCTTATGAGCTAGATGACACATGTGTTGAAGAGGTGAACATGATAGCCAGCACTTAGTTAGTGTTTTACCAAACATTTTGTCTCGAAGACCATTAGAAAGTTGTCTATCCCATTTTGGTTTATATTTTGAAGATTTATAACACTATTGTACAAGTGAATGCTCTATTAGATTCTACCCTGTGTTAGACACGATAGATGGAAAGCTAGGTTCGAACCATTACCAAGAGAATACCTTAATTCCTTCTTTAGAAAGAGCCTCCTAGGTTGGACCTAAAACCACTTTGACACTCTAAAGTATGTGTTTTTAGGCCCATCTAAGACTTCACCCGTGATTGTAGCTTCCGATTTGGATAGTGATCGGGAAAGTAGGCTAGTAAAAGTACTTCAAGACAATAAAGGAAGCTTTAGGGTGGACTATAAAGCGGATACATGGGTATAAGTCCTCTTGTGTGTATGCATGATTCATTTAGAAGAAGACTCCAAACCTTCTAGGGAGATGCAACGTCATTGAACCTAACATGAAAGGTAGTTCGAAAAAAGGTGCTTAAGTTGTTAGATGCGGGTATTATCTACCCGATTTGGGAGACGGTAAGTGGGTCAGCCACCGGAGTTGTCCCCAAGAAATCGGGTATCATCGAAGTCAATGATAATAATGAGTTAATCCCAACCCGAGTGACCACGGGATGGCGTGTCTCGTATCGACTATAGGAAATTGAACAAGGTCACGGAAGGATCACTTTCCCCTTCCTTTTATCGACCAAATGCTGAGAGATTAGGCCGGACATAGTCATTATTTCGCTTCTTAGATGGCTACTCGGTTATAATCAGGATCGTTGTGCCCCAGAAGACCAAGAGAAACCACTTTTACCTGTCCCTTTGGTACCTTTGCGTATAGACGCATGCCTTTAATTTATGTAATGCCCCCGCACTTTCGGCGTTGTATGATGAGCATATTTTCTAATATGGTAGAACGGTTTCTATAGGTCTTTATGGATGATTTTTCAGTGTTTGGTTCATCTTTTGATGAGTGCTTGCATCATTTGACATTAGTGTTGACTAGGTGTAAGGAAAAGAACTTGAGTGCTTAATTGGGAAAAATGCCATTTCATGGTTAAATCGGGAATTGTGTTAGGAGCACATCGTTTCTTCAAAGGGTATAGAGGTAGACAAAGCCAAGGTTGACCTTATTAAGACTTTACAAATCCCAAAAACCGTAAAAGATATTAGGTCATTCCTAGGGCATGCAGTTTTTCTGGAAGTCGATTCATTAAGGATTTTAGCTTGATTTCTAGACCTCTTTGCAATTTGCTTGCAAAAGATGTTAAGTTTGTCTTTGATGATGCTTGTTTAGAGGCTTTTGAGAAGCTTAAGAATTTACTCACTACTAGATAGTCCGCACCTAACTTGGAACCTACCCTTTGAAATTATGTGTGATACTTGATTATGCTATAGGTGTTGTGCTAGGTCACGAGAAAACAAATTACTTCATGTGATTTACTATGCTAGCAAAACTACGAATGATGCCCAAATGAACTATACAACTCCGAGAAGGAACCGGCCATCGTGTTTGCCTTGGATAAGTTTAGATCCTACCTATTAGGTTCTAAGATCGTAATCTATCTTTGATCATCGTTGCTTTGAAATACCTTTTGTCTAAGAAGGATACCAAACCTAGATTGATTAGGTGGATCCTTTTGTTACAAGAATTTTTTCCAGACATTAGAGACAAAAAGGGTGCCGAAAATATAGTAGCAGACCACTTGTCTAGGCTAGTTGTTAGTTCCCCTAATGATTCCCTTCCTATAAGGGATAGCTTTCCTGATGAACAATTGTTCTCTGTTTCCCAATCACCTTGGTATGAATATAGTGAATTATCTTTTGTTCTGTGGTCGAATGCCTCAACATTGGGGTAAGCAAGATCATTATAGGTTTTTAGCCGAGTTTAAGCATTTATTTTGGGGCGATCTTATCATGTTTAAGTATTGTCCATACCCAGTTATTAGAGATGTATACCTGAGAGTGACCAGTCCCGGATTATCTCCTTTTGTCATGAACTTGCATGGGGGGGTCATTTTAGTGCTAAGAAGACTTCGCTAAGATATTGCGTGTGGTTTTTACTCGGCCTTCGTTGTTTAAAGACTCCCATAGTCATTTGTTTCTTGTGAGCGTTGCCGGTTATGAACCATTTCCCGTAGAAATATTATGTCTTTGAACCCTATTTTAGTGATTGAGGTCTTTGATGTGTGGGGCATTGATTTTATGGGTCCATTTCCTAATTCTTTTGGTTATATTTACATACTTGTCGCTGTAGACTATGTGTCTAAGTGGGTTGAGGCGGTCTGTAAAACAAATTACCACGGTGGTCGTAGTCCATTTTTGAAAGAGAACATACTTACACGTTTTGGTACACCGCGAGCTATAATTAGTGATGGAGGTTCACACTTTTGTAATAGACCGTTTGCACTTTTAATGAAACTTACTACAAAAAGTAGCAACCCCATATCACCCCATACAAGTGGTCGAGGTAGAGGTCTCAAACAGGAATTAAGCGTATTCTAGAGAAAATGAGCTTAATCCTAATAGGAAAGACTGGTCGCCGAGGCTTATTGATGCCTTATGGGCGTATCGCACGCATTTAAGACACCCATTGGAATGTCACCTTATCGTCTAGTATTTGGAAAGGCATGTCACCTTCCCGTCGAGTTAGAGCATAGAGCCTATTGGGCTATTAAGAACTTAAACTTTTCACTTGACAAGGCAGAGCTCACAATAAAGCTCCACTCAATGAGTTGGACGAGATTCGAGAGATGCATACGATAGTGCTAAGGAGTATAAGAACAAAATGAAACTTGTGCATGATAAGAATATTTACTGAAAGTCATTTTCTCCGAGTCAAAAGTTCTTCCGTATGACACTCGTTTGCATCCGTTCCCCCAAGTTGTGCTCTCGAGGACCGGTCCTTTTGTGGTCCGTACTTGTTTTTCCTCATGGCGCTATTGAGATTTAGACACCAGATGGTATTAGTTCTTCAAAGGTTAACAGTGACGGTCAAGCCCTTTTAGAGCCTTTTCCTACGGTGTTGTTGGAGAGAGGTCCCTCTCGGAGGACCCTGTTTACCTTGATTGACCATCGAGGCGGTTTGTATGTTGTATCTTATTTTTGTAGGTTTTTGGTTACACTTTACCCAGGTACTATCTTTCCGACTTATCTCTTTACTATTTCCTCATGTTTCTTATATTTTTGGTACTGTTCTTTAATTAGAAACATTGAGGACAATGTTAGATTTAAGTTTGGAAGCAATCTAAGTGGATGGAAGCATCTTGGTTGTAGGATGACACTAACCAATCTAAGTGGTCGACTTTATGCTTATTAAGGATGACACTAACCAATCTAAGTGGATGGAAGCATCTTGGTTGTAGGAGTTGAGGAACCAATCTGATTATATGGAAACATCTAAAGAGTCTATTCATAAAAGCACAGAGCTCGGGTGTTAGAATTAAAGAAGAAACATGGTAGTTTCGCCATATCTCGTTGAATCCTTTTCACTTTATTTTTATTTTGTTTTCTTTTAAAATATGTTTGTCTAAGTGATTAGGTGGGGCTCACAATTCAAGTTGTTACCATATCTAGGGTGAAATAGAGTGATTGAGATACACACAAAACAAAAAAGTTGAAAAAAAAAAAAAAAAGAAAAAAAGTGGAAAAAGAAAAAGAAAAAGAAATTGAGACCGGACCATTAGACCAACCTAATAAATTCAATAAAGTCGACCACCGGAACCCTTGTATATGCCAGTTAGGTTGACTAGAGTTAGGATTATCGACCACCGATACCCTTGTATATGCCGATGTGTTGATATTTAGTCCAGAACCAAGTATCACAAGTCCATTAGGATAGGTTCGTTTTGGCAGTGGCCTTCAGACAGATATGAGAAATACTGTTCACCTTAGTTAACATCAAAACCATCAATGTTTTTTCTATATCCATCTCTTAATCTATCCATGTGATTGGTTGACTCCGGTTATGATGTCTAGAAACTATCCGAGTAGAGCTCGTGACTTATATATGAATTTTAGTATGCTTGAGTGTAAACTCGTGTACAACAATTGGAATTTCGCATCGGGGTACTTCCTCCCATGGTCAATAAGTATGCCAACCAAGGAGATTCTTTAGTGCCTTCCAAGGTTACTGCTGTAGATAGTTAGGGTGCAGGTATAAAGGTTTGTGGATATACCTCTTGTAAACCCTCCCGAGACTATAACTCGGTCACTAGGGCCACCTAGGGGTTTAAAGGCTTATTGAATACGCTAAATGCAATCGACGATGCTCTCGCGACAGTGAGTTAGGATTTTATTTTATTTTTGCTCGAGAACTAGGAAATAATAGGTTTGGGGGTATTTCATAGACACATTTTGTGTCTATTTTGTCTCGATTCTTTATATTGATAGTGCTCATTTTTGTACTTATTATGGTGTTTTATGTGTGTGTAGGTATTTTTGGCCAATAAACATTTTTGGAAAAATCGGCTCGAAAAGTTGCACCTTGGAGGACACCTACTACTCGGACTCTCACTATGGATAAGGGGTACCCTCGGGACACCCCAAAGGCGGTGATATTCGCACCCCCACTGGATAGGAAACCACCTTTCTTCCCAAATTCAAATTTCAAATTGGCGGAAAACCTTTGCAGACGGAAGCAGTTAGGGTTCGCGTTTTTAAAGGATTCAAGAGAGATTCAATCGCGGGATTTTGGTGGGATCAACTGTTAGGAGCCTAACAGCTGGTATAGTCATTTGTTTGAATCCAAATTGGCTAGAATTCGAGTTGAGCAAAACGAGGGGAGGTGAAGTTTTCACGAGTTTTTGTTTGATTATATTTGGCGATTCTTTGAGAGATTTGAGGCAAGATAATCTTTCCTGAGATTCATATCAATTTAATAAAGGGATTGGAGTGACCTGTACGGCTCAGAAACGCATTGAGAAGCTTGGGGAGAAAATCACGTGGCTTGGCAGGGAAAGAAAAGTCCGAGACTTTCTGCCGAAGAAAAGAATGAATTATATCGAGTTTTAGGGCTTCTGTTGGCTATAAAAGGATTCTTTGGGAGTCACAAAGGGGGTTATGTACACTTTGGGGGAGGTTTAGAAGAGAACAGAAAGTAAATCACGAGTTGAACATTTTTTTCTGCTGGCCGCAACATCAAGAACACGAAGAACATAAGACCTTTTGAGCATCTGTCGCGAGAAAACTATCGTTATTCAACAACGGAACTTATATATCGTTTATCGAAGTGGTTTTAATTATTGTTCCCCTTTGTAACAGTAGATTCTGTAACACACTCCACACCGTTGCAAATCGGCCGTGTGTTATTACTTTTCATCCTTTTTAATCATCTTTTGAGCCATAAACACATATTTTGAGGTCATGATTAATATGAGGAGCTAAACCCCATTCTTTGAGGCGATAGAGGAAGCTATTTTTCCAACAAGAAGTGGTATATTTTTATTTATCTATTTATTGCAATTATTTTTATGATTATTTTGCCTTGATCGATAATTGTTTGAATGATTTTTCTTAAACAATTGTGATTTCTTTTGATAGAGCATACTTTGACCAAGGTTTTTGATGTTCTATACTGGATTTGCACTTGTTATTTTGAGAATCTACTTGTTGCAATAAATTAGAATCAACTGAATGAGAAAATTGCATGAATATAAATATTGGATTAAATCACTTTGAAATTGGAAAATAGTGGAATCTTAGCCTCGGTGTTCTTTTAATATTGATAACATCTTTGTTAGAGTTTGCTATAATTTTTAGCGAGTTTTCTATTTTTGTTTTGAATTTAAGTCTAAAAATCCTTCACAAGTTCAAGAGAATCGAATCACTTTTCTTACCACTTTACAAACAACTTCAAAATCACATCACCCTAGAACCAGAGATGCAACAAATCCACCACTAGATCAAAGAACCACCATCCTTTTTCATCATCCACCACCGCTTTCATGGACCACACGACCACCACCACGACACCCAAAGAAACCATTGATAACAAGATCCCCAATAATTGTCGTTGAAAGGAAGAAGTAGAAGATATGGACATGATTTTGCTGGGGAAAACCAAAAAGGAAATGATTTTTGATCCATGACTGCATCAAGCAGGAAAGACAGTAAGAAATGGAGAACTTTAAGGATAACCCACTGCAATACCCAGAAACCTGGATTCTGCACCCCTAGATCGTGTTATCCATAGCCACCACCACTACCACCGGTTGAATCCGGGCCGTCACCACTTCTTGAACTAAGATCGCCCCCGGATACAATCTAATCATCCCCATTCTCAATAATCGAAGAAGCACTCCAAAGAATGGAATAAAAAAGACTAAAGAAATGGTTTCAATAAACAACTTTAGAACTTGAATCATAGACAAGCACTTGAGGAGAAGATCTAGGGTTTGTCGAAAAACGCCTAATTTTTTTTCTACCAAGCAGATCTGTAATGAATCAACGTAAGGAAGAAGAACCCCTATGAAACCCCACAAGATTAACCAAAGACACCCAGTAGAAACTTACAACAAACAGGAATCCCTCGCCTGAAACGTGTTCAGAATAAGTCCCCGCTCAGATTTGGTCCTAGAATTGTACCAAATCCGAGCGAGAAAACAGCTTAAGTTTAAGGTTTTTATTTTTATTTTATTTTTTTTTCATTCAGAGAAAATGGAGCAAGAGGAGAGAGAAAATGAAGTTCTAAATTATTAGAGTTGATTGAAATTGATGGTACGTACATTAAATTGACTTTTAGGGACCAACTTTAACATTCTTTCCCCTTCTCATTTTTCATCACCTAACAAATTTTTTATTGGGCGAATTGTACACACTTTGTTGTTAATTTGGTGATGCATCATGTTCTATGCTTCTAAGTTCTAATTTCTCTGCAACGAGTTTTTAAACATAGGCTTTGTTAACTTGTATACCCGTATACACGTTAAGGTTTAATTAAGAATTATTTTATTTCTTTGGAAATCGTAATTTTTTGTCTTATTCTACTAGAAACTAATTTTTCTTGCACTAAAAACAACAAATCTTGTTCCCAATGCAAAGAATTACTGTTTTCAATGCAATAAAACAAACAAATCATGTATCCAATGCAAAAAATTATTGTTTAAGTAAACCTTAACGTGTATACGGGTATACAAGTTAACAAGACCCTTAAACATATTATCTTGTGATTGTTGGTATCAGTTTTTGGGTTAATTTTCTCTTACCTATTATTAGAAAATAAATAGAAAAAAAAGATAACACTCACTAGATCCGCACAAATATTTATTAAAGAAATTCATAATATTATCGTATGTTTACAAGATATAATTAATATAATCTCGAATGACTAAAAGAACATCATAGTGGTACTCGAAGAAGCCCTAGTTACCGCTCTTAGCTTCTCTCTAAATCGCTTCAGTTGTCTCACTCTACCAGGTGAACCGGCAGAGGAGCGGAAAAATAGAGCCACTTCCTCTAAAACCATGGCCTTTCTCAGCAAAAGCTGTAGAAACTTGACTTCGTTATCACATCCTTGGAGTTCTTTGACTTCGACATATTTGAGGTGAGACAACATGCTTGGAAACTTCAGTCCCACATCCCAATCATCTCCGACTTCGTCCAAGTTTACCTATATCGAAACAACAAAGTATTAGAAAAAAGATATAACATGCCTAAGAAGGCAACTAAACGATCTAGGAAATGAAGAATTTGGCCAACTACCTCCTTGGATACAAGGACTAGAGATTTCAAATTAGGAGAGATCTCGAGTAAGTAAACTATTGCACGCAAGCAGCCTCTTGTAAACCACATTTTGAGATCCAAATATTGTAGATTACAATATTGGCGAGGTTGACTGATGAGTAAACTGGCATCATTTGAGAGAACCTTGACAAACGAAAGAAAATTCTTTTAGATAACGAAATATACTTAACCATTTGAGAGAAATTCTTTTCTTACTTTTCAAAAAAAAAAAAAAAAAAAAAGAAATTCTTTTCATGAAACACCCATGCGTACCTCAAGGAACCCACATGATAATCGCAGTTGTTTCACGTTATGAAGGCGCTCTAGAAATTCCATCATTCGTTTACCGAACATTATTTTTTCCTCAGCAGAAAGCTCCAAATATGTTTCTATAGTCTCATCATCCTCTTCTTCTGTCAAAATCATTGTAATATCAGCAGTCACCAGCGAATCAAGGTTTTCCAGGGAATAATCCTGTGTCATGAAATCTTTGCACACCAAGGATATAAGACTTGGAGCATTTAACTTGATTACGCTAGCCATTGTTTCGTCGGGACACCAGCGAGAACCATGAGTGTCCAATGTGAAGGATTTTAAGTCACGAGAATCAACAGTGAAAACCATGTTATTATCATCGAGTATCGTACTATCCACGACTGTCAGTTCGAGAAGAGGAAAGCTTGGGATGAGAGTATTAGCGAATTCTGGATTGGGGATAGTAAGTCCACTGATCAACAGTGAGTTGAGATGAGGTAAATTCACTGATCTTGGAATAATGATATCTGGATATTGGTCACCAACCATTTTAATATTCAACTTCCTCAATGTTGTACAACTAAAGAGCTGCAGAGGAAGCTTGCAAACGGAATAGTCCTTGACATCCATTTCTATATCAAGTTCTTGAACGTTACGCCTTACTGATGCGAGGATCCATCTATTAAGATGCCTTGGTAAGTCATCATCACCACAGGCTACCCAGTCCTTGTTTATGCAGAGACGTAATATCTTTATATCAGAGTTGTCGTGAAGAATGAATACCTTGTCAACGAAATTTATAAACCGATCGAACTGCGTCAGAAGTGCAGAATAGTCGACAGTAGAATGACGACGTGAAGGAGGTTTTTTGGTAATGCAACTGAGGTTGAGAAAGGGAACAGATATCCAAACATGACTCCATCGCTTTGACAGAACGCTTGTCTGAACAACACATTTCGTCTCGAGGAAAGATAAGATTTGGTGGATTAGAGAAAGCGGCAAATCACTGATTCTATCTTTTTCATTATTATTACAAGATGGAGACTTTCTTGCTTCTTCCATGAATCTATTTCTGTATAGTAATCCACGGCTTGAATGTAGTACGTCTTATATAGTAGTACATAGTTCAAGTGTTCGAATGGGAAGAATTTGAAACGATGATTTGACCTCGTACGTTATGGTTTAATATTACTGAGGGGTAATTACTTGGTTAATATCCATTTGACTAACGTATGATAATTGAAACGACGTCCTTTCTAAACAGATTGACCGCATCTTGAACATCCTACTATCGTTTGGTTGTGTAGGCCGTCTTAACATTATCTCCTTCAACAGTATTACTAGATTTTGTGCCCGTGCTTCGCATCGGGCGGCCCCACAAACCATCCACCATCTACTTTTTTTTTAATTATATTCTTTTTAACTGTATTTTTTATTTTTAATTATATTTTGCAGTGATAATACAGAAAGATAAAGAGGCAGGAGAAGATTCAATTGATTAGAGTTAGTCTGTGTTACATAGATATAGTCCTTTATATACAATTGGACTAAAACCCTAGATACTATATTGGGCCGCACATCCATGGGCTACAAGCCCTACAACACTCCCTCTTGTGCGGTCCAGTATAACTTCATATGCTTGATTACGCACATTTAGTGCTTCGAATATAGTTCTTCAAATGTCGTCCTCTCCTTGATGACTTGTGCCGAAATCAATTGCCTCATTTAAAACTTTGACAAGGGAAAACCCGGTGGGATAAAACACAGCTCTTCACATGTAGTACTTCACATGTTGTCTCGTATTTTACATATAGTTCATCACATGTAATAAGATCTTTAAAGATCGATGAGTCTAAGTTAATTACCCATTAAAACTTCGCCGGGAAAACCTGGAGCGACAAAACACGAACTAAAGAAAAAGAGTACAATATTAAGCAAACTTAGAACATAGTTGGACTCGAATATGTTGCCTCATTAAAACCTTGACAAGGAAAACCCAGTGGGATAAAACCTTGACGAAGGGAAAAGAGTACAACGTGACAGATGCAAGTAAAGATGATCTGTTGCAGATGATCACTTTGTTCCGTTGAAGTTGACTAGTTGCTTCACAAATCCTAAAATGAAAAATCCTTGTGGAAAAGAGAATGGCCTTAGTTGGGAAATTACTTCCTGTTTGTTGTTGTCTCATTAAAAACCTTGCCGAGCAACAAAACCTTGTGGTAAAAAGTAACCTCGGTGAAGGAAAAGAGTTCAACACACCATTAGATGCTCCCCACGATTTCGCACAATTTTCATTAGTCTAGTGCACTCAAAAGGAGTTTATCACACTTTAGTTTGGTGACTTGGATGTTTATAGAACCATGTTGTTGATTACGGAAGTTACGTTGCTTAACGGACTATCGTGTTTCATTTCTTTGATTGGATATTTTCAATAATACCAACGCGATCTTTATGTCTTCAACGTTCAACATACTCGATGCTTTTAGTATTGTCTCGCTAAAAACCTTGTCGAGTAACAAAACCCTTTGGGAAAAACTATTCTCGATCGAAGGGAAAAAGAGTACAACACAACTTCAATTTCAAGTAAATTATGTCGACATCATATCCTTGGATCCTCCCCCTGATGTTGGCATCTCCCCCTGATTACTTTCAGAGTTATTCCATACAGTTCATTTAGTCATGTACTTTTCGAAACTGAATATCGTTAATGACTTAGAAAATAGTCTATCATATCTCCCTCTGATTACTTTCATTGGAGAAGAGATTATTGTTCCTTCATAATCAACAACCTTCGGATTGCACTTTCATTAGCATTCCTTTTTATGTCTTTGTAGAGATAAAACAAATTTATGTCAATGGTTACTTTTAAGTACATGATTACATTCACTATACTATTCCAATGACGTTGCATTGGCGCTGAGCTATATCTAGCTAACAAGTTCATTGAGGATGTAACATTTGGTCGAGCACATTATGCTAAGTACAATAATGCGTCTATTATACTTAGATGAGGAAAGTTCATCTCCCGACCCAACTTCGTCATCTTCCTTTAGACAAATTGGTCATTTATGTACATTTGAAACTCGACTAATCATGGGAGTGCTAGTATCATGCACGTCCTTGTTAAATTGCCTGACAATGGACATATGCAAACTGGTGGAATATTATACCACAAGCTCGGTCTTCTAGTTTAGAACATAGATAAGATCGAGATTTCCCGGATTTTCATCTCACATTCGATTTTAAATAACTTGTAAGATCTCTTATTCCATTAAGAGTACTTATCATGTCCATGCCGTCGACATAGATAGCTATAATTCTGAATCAGGAACTTATTTAATACGTATGACATGAAACCTTACTTGTTTATCCCTTCCCAATCAAATAGTCACTTAGACGGGTATACCACATCCGTCTGATTGTTTAAATCAATAAGTGAGTGTTCCAGTGTAATTACAAACACACTCCGTGGTTTAAAGTCATTCGAGTTAGGAAGCAAAAGGCCATCATGCACTTTTGTAAATATCTGCTATCTCTTGATTCTTTCGAGATACACAACAACCACACACATAAGAGAACAATTCCGGGGCTTTACGAGAAACCTCGCGCTACAAGGCGAGTCTTGATACCTTGAGACTTCATTCTTCCCATCGTGCTCTATGACAAATAATCATGTATGTCCCATTGGCTTTACACTTGGTTGGTTAGCACTACCACACCAAATACCCGTATATTTGCCAAAGATCTAAGTTCTACCTGGATTGCGTAGGCCAAATATGCTATTTATTTGAAATTAATCAAAATAAAGCATGGTTCGATCTCATTGTGCTCTACTTCTGGAGCAACTATTTATGGATTATATCATTATTGCGCACGCATGATCCTTCCATTGACTCATGTGCATACTCATAATCCATCAAGATTTCATTTTTCTCTAGAATCATTTAAAACTTCAGAGCGTCCTCCAGTATTGATTCATGGACATAGTCAGAGACAATAAAATGAGATGATTTCATTAATGATACAAATTAGGTTGTGCCTTACTCATCTACTTCCTTTCTAGGTGAGCATTGATCGAACTTGGTGGTCTCTCCATCTTCCTTTATGGATCCACGGCCTCAACTACACTTCCACCAAGTGTAGTTGCAACACCTAGTCTATGGTGTACCCCATACGAGGATTTCTAACCTTGCGGGAATATTTGCAGCTGGTATTGTGATCTTGTCACTTTAGCGACATCGATGTACATTACAAAATCGATTATTCTTTGTCACTTCACATTTACATTTGTGGAGTACAAGAATCAATATGAGACACAATGGGAACACACCACGACAATTCCTGTCATTCCCTTGGAAAATACATTTTCTTATCTCCCCCTAACGATGGGAAGATTGTCTCATTAAAATGACAACCCGCAAATCTAGCGGTAAGAGATCTCCTGCCAAAGGTTTTAAAAATGCGGATAATTGCTGGGAACTAATTTCCAACATAACTACTTAACAGTTTTGAAGACTCATCATAGTACGATGTGGAATCGTAATGGCACATGTATAGTGCAACCAAAAATGTGTAAGAACACGAATGTCGCTTAAATCCGATTACCAACCGAGTGCGCAAAAAGGTTGACTAATATTGGGGTCTAAAAGCGAATTAAGTAAAGATGCGCGTAATATTGCATATCCCCAAAGTAATAAAAGGTAGGTTAGTACGCATAATTAACCTATTCCTTAGACACCATCTGTAACCTTTGATGGTAGCCTCTGCAAGATCATTGGGTATAAGATGCTCTATATTGATCCTATTAAACATGCAATATTCATCAAGACCTTTTGATGTAAATTCTCTAGCATTAATAAGGGTGGTGAGCCTTTGCACTTTGCATTATGTAATATGTGCTAGGAGTTTTCGAGACGCAAATTTCTTGGGAACTATAACTATTCCAAAATGTAAAAACATTCACCGAGCCATAAGTCACTTTAATAGTCCGCATTCTCGCATGAATATATATATATATATATATATATATATATATATATATATATTTTTTTAAATTTCACCTTGTTTTCTTTGTAATATAGGTTGTTTACCATTTGCATCTTTGGATGGTCTCAATCCTTTTACAATAGGCTTTGTAAAATGAGTGATGTGCTTCCTTACATTAAAAGCATAACGGGAAGGGGGTGGTGCATCTAGTATTTTAGAAAACACTTATTGTGAGATATGTCGTCACTTCGCATTATGTCAATATTTTTCCCATTTTCGTTCACTCAAATAAAGTGATGTTTGTACGAGTTCTTTCAAAACAATCATCATGTCATAACCAAAGTTGCTTTATGGTTATGCCCAAAGCCTGTATGAGTCAATTTCTAACATTTCATCGTCGGATTCAGTATGGATTCAATAATCCAAATTAATACTATAATGATTTACATTTCACTAGATTGACTCATTAGTTTCTCTAAAATATATTTCCTTTCAAATACATTAGAGACTATAAAGATGCAATCAATTACATTCTCATCACAAATCGGGTTCCACATGATATCCATTTGCATTGGTTTCTTTGGAATTTAACAAGGTGTGATTATGTCTCGGTACATATAGAGATTTTGTGACGTCTTTGTTCCATCTTGAAAACAAATTTTTGAGCAGTGTTGTGCTCGATGATCCAATCCTCGTAGTCACATATAAGGAAATAGTTCAACAACTAGTTTAAATTCCTTAAGCTAGTGGAAGAAAAACAACTATGAGTTAGACATTTGGGTCTTGAGAGTTTTAATAAGTGGTGTGGCCTTATTACGTAATAAAACTTGGACTCAATTCAAGTAATTTAGACTGAATATATATTACGTGTCACCCAATATATCTCAAGTGCTTTAGAGAAATTTATGTCTCGTGTTTTCATTCCATAGGTGCAGATATTGGATCTAGTTCAATTGAATAAGATAGTCAATTGGCCCGACAAAGTTCTTGTTGCCATTAAAGTTGAAGTGAAAATTGGTTGCTACTATGATACGCACATTACGTTATATATACCAACACCTAGGACTAGGTGCATTTCCAACTCTTTCATTTATGATGGGAGCTAGAATTACATTTTAGCTTTATCCCATATTCAATTGATACCTGTACTTTGGTGTCATAACTACCGGGAAAAAAATACATCTTTGTCTCATGATATATATGTCCCATTTCACATGATTTATATGAGTCGGTGCGTCTAACCCTCATTACTTCGGGGTTCTTTCTATTTTTGCCACATTTAGCTTAATTCGAGAAATTTCTTTATCTCAACCAGACAAGAGAATCTCATTATACATGTCAATCACTTACTTTAGGTTGAATATATTACTAAAGATAGTTCTCTTTTTGTCATATTTCAACATATACTGGTTCGTTAGTATCATGCATGAAGTAGAGAAATGGAAATTTTCTGATTCATATCATCTTTTGTGAGTTCTTTCACAAAAATTGGAATACATGTGATTTTATATGAACGTATCTTTTGAAACTACTAACAATTAATAGTCGAGCAAGTGGATTACATTCCAAGGAACATTCAAATTTTGGGAAGAAAATATAAAGTACGCAATAATGGTGTTCAAGTACTTCTAAACCCCAAATACATACATTTGAATCGAGTTGGTACAACCAATTGAACAAAAAAAAAAAAATTATTCAACTATAACCAATATCATATTCAAGATTGAAATTGACCCTTTATATAATATAGATATAGACTTATCTAAGACAAAAGAATGTTCTAAAAAAAATAATAAGCCCAATAGATGTTCCATTAGTTACATACCTCAAGCTTTGGTTCCCGCCGTACATAGACAGGACACGAACAACTTTAACCACGCACGTCCCAAAACCCGGCACCAACAGGGAACATGAACAAGGGAACAGGTTGGACCAGGCTCATTGGAAAAGGCCTGAGCTGAACCGAGGGGACTGGTCCGGACCGAACCGATTAAATCGGACCAAACCGAGCTGGATGGAGACTAGACTGGTTCGGACCGGTCGGGTGGACCGGAAAAGAAACAGACGGCGTGAAAACAGAAACTCCTTCTCCAAAGGATTACGAACGGACCCGGAGGATTACCACCGACGCAGTAGATGCATAAAATCAATCACAGCATAAAACCAAAAATACATTAGTTATAAAATGTAAGCATAGATATAACTTGTGTGGCACAAAAAAATATAGTACGGTAACGTACATGACTTTTTCTTTGCTAATTAAAGTATGTAATAATGATTATTAAAGATGAACAACAATTGAGTCCTATGATTTTTTTTTTCCTTGACAAAAACGGACAAAACACATAATCATACTATATATGGGATGAAAATTGGTAATGAGGGCAGATACTACATGGACATGATCACAAACAGAAAAAACATATAATCGTAATTGAGAGCCAAACAGACGAGCATCAATCCTATATGATCAATCATCACATGTTAACCTTCATGGAATACTGGACGAGTGTACGCTAATGTGACAATTTTGCAGCGTTTTCGGAAGATGAAAAGAGGAAAAACAAAACACATACACAAAATCAATGGGATAACATCAAAATCAATTATCATGGCATCTTTGACAATAAATTATTAGAAAGTATATTTATATTTATATATTATTTAACAATCATAGATCAAGAGTCCATTCAATCAATCATAAGATGAAACAAATAGAAAACCAAAAATGGAACTCACTTTTAAAAAAATAACATGGATGGATACACATGGTACTTACAATGAGACAATCGGGTATTTTTTTTTTTCAATAACATTAAGTCATTAATACTACACCATGCCCTTAAAATAAAAAAATATTAGTATTATTTTTCAACAAACATCGATCATGATATTAAAATAATAATCAACATTAAGAAAAGAAAGCAAATCATGGAGAAAAGCACACACACGTGACAAAATCACTTGATTACATGTTATACAAAAACAAACGAAAAGCCAAGGAAGACTTGGTGTACCTCTGATGTTTGATTGAAAAGAAAAATTAGAGGTACCGAGCGAACGTAGGAAGATGGGAATTTCAGAGATCACACTTGAATTGATTAAGATGGGGATTTTCGAGATCGTATTGAACCATGATAACCCAAAAGAAAAAGAAAAAAATGTCACGAAAGAGCCGGTGCTTCCCAAGAGCGCAGTTGATCAAGAGAAGAAAAAAAATCGGCTGCTCGGTTAGAGGATCGTGACTGATAACGTTTTGCACTGATAATACAGAAAGATAAAGAGGCGGGAGAAGATTCAATTGATTAGAGTTAGTCGTGTTACATAGATATAGTCCTTTATATACAATTGGACTAAAACCCTAGATACTATATTGGGCCGCACATCCATGGGCTACAAGCCCTACAACATTATATTCTTTTTTAACCGTATTTTTGGTGGGTATGATGTGGCTTCGCCACACCCGGTCGTGCCTTTTTATTTGGTATCGCGGGGATTCGCCCCCACCGCGTCACGATGCTTTTTAATTTGGCGTGGCTCGGCCGCCTCCCCGAACCGGTGCATGCTTAGGATTTTTGATTTGGTGTGGCTAGGCTTCGCCCGTCCCCATGCATTTGGGAAAAATACGGTTTAGTCCAAAACCCCATCCAAATATACTAGTTAGTCTTAACCTATTCAACTAGGTACAAATTAGTCCTTTTATATGGAAAGTATACACAAATAACATTTTTGGCTTACAATTTAGTCCAAAGTGACTCATGATGATATCAACAATTTTAAATAATATTTAAGAAAGTTAAAATCAATTTATCTTTCGAACCGTTTGTCCAAAATTCACAAACTTTATATATTTGGAAAGCTCTTTCCGAGAGATACAAAAAGAGTACCCATATGACTATATAATTCTCATTTAAAAAAAAAATTAGTTTGCATTGGTGTACAAACATGTACACATCTACAAAAATACAACTTTGTTTACAACCCAAACTCATTACCAACACCAGCTCCAACGCTCAACCACTCTTGACCACTTCGCAAACAACTACAATACCTCAACCATTCAACTCAAATTTTTTATCCGATTAACAGCTTTCCTATCTTAGCTGCACTTCTCTCGCAACAACACTTCCCATCCAACAACATCATAAATTCCTGCCCCTCACTACCACCAACATCACACATTTCAGATTTCATCTTTGCAATTCCATCGGCATTTCATATTTATTCACCAGATTACCACTTCAGAGTTCTACCATCTAGCACCAGTTACTCAGCTGCACCATTCCTAGTACTGCAACATGGAAGCAAACCCATTCTTCCAAATTTCACATAGAATCACCTGCAATTGCTTCATAACTAGCTGCATATCATCCATACCATGTAATTGCTCAGCCAGCAACAATACACAGTGATTCTTCATTTCTTTATCAGCTTACTCACTGCAGACTCTAAATCACACAAAGTAAGTGCACTGTCTCCATCTCATATTCATCAAATCAACAGTTCTAGCACCCTTGAAATCTCAGTAACACCATCTTCTTTCAGACTCGAGCAGGCATAAACTCTAATCAAACCAAACATATCTTTCCTTCACTGCAGAAAACCACATCTTCTAATTCATGTAGAATCACAAATTGGATCTTGTTTCTAACCATAGATTCAACCCAAGGACAACCAGTAATAAGCATGAGACCTGCCATCAAATCGCATGTATTAGCTCCATCAAACATAATGCTAGCATTTTCATTCATAGTTGTATCACGTGAACTTGAAACTTGTCCACCTCCTTTTTCTTCTGCAACCCTTGTAGCAACGTCCTTTATTGCCCTCTCTTCCTCCATTGAAGCTCTAAGAGCAAGAGCAAGGTGTACAAGCATATACACCCGGTATAACAAGCACAAAAAAAAGGTGCACTTTTATATGCACAGAGTTTTGAACATATGCTTACCAATGCTTTTGTTGAATGATCTTTTATGTTGTATATCTGACCGGGATTCGTGAAGTTGTTGCTAATTTGGGTTGCATCCATTGATGGAAGTTCATGTGGTCAAATAGAAGCAACATTTATAAGGTTACAGTAGATATGATTATTTGGATGGATTGATACATTAGCAAACTTTGTGTTTATATTATGTGAATCAGATCTAGTTCCTTAACGACTTTGGATTTTAGTTTAACTTACTGCTGCACTTGGCCTTGATTCTACAATCTCTACATTGTTATAGTGGAAAGATGCTTGAATTGTTGCTTGCTAGATAAGTATTGATACAATTGACGATGAGTGGAGCAATCACACAGACCCTAATATTTCTTTCGTAACCAACATTACAGCGAATCATAGCGTAAGCGATTCGACATCCAAAAAACGAAAAAGATTGTTCACTAAAACTTGATTAAGAGTCCTAAAATGGGATACTATGTACACATGTAATTTCTGTCATATGTGTACGACAATGTACACTTATATTATAGGTGTACAAATATGTACACATGGTAGTGTACCATGATGAGTGCCAAATAGTGCATATTTATACACCTTTTTATTGGCATTTTACTCATCTTTTGCGCTTATAACTCGAGATATTATCCCAGTTACTGTGTTTTCTTTGTTTTCAAGAATAAATATTTGTATTAATTAATTTTGTGTTTTTAGGCAATAAATAAAGCTTGGAGAATCTCGAGGAGTCAAAAGAGCGAAGAATTGGAGTCAAGCATCTATGGAGCGGATAGCCAAAGCCCGCGCGCAATCGATTGCAACCCAACAAGGAAGACATGGGCTAAAGCTACCCACGACCGGATCCGAGCCCGTCTCTTCGAGACGTTGAGATTTCTTTCTCCCTCATCCAATGGTCGCTGCTTCCACGTGCATCGAAGATCGCTGCTCCGTGCTACACCAGATCACATCAAAACCGGCTACCTCTCTCAGCCGTTCAGATTGTAGCCGCCTCATCCAACGGTCGCTGGGCTTGTCTCATCAAAAATTGCTGTCCCTGCCTCACACCACAGCACCCTATACCTATACCCCATCGACAGGACCCATTCTTCTCTTCTTTTCTCTTTCTTCTTCCTCTCTCTCCCTCCCTCACCCGAAATGAGCTCTTGCTCTCGCCTCCGCAACAACACCAACTCCTCCACCTTCTTCACCCGTACCACCACCGGAGTCGCTTCCGCCATCACCTATCTCATGTCACACCATCACCAGCCAACAACCCCGGGACTAGATATCTCTTTTTTAGTTTCTACCAACCCTAGAAACTAAATCGGAGACATCTAGGGCTGGGGTTTCCATCCAATCAACCGCATGGAGTTAAGGCATGATGAGACAAGAGGGAAGGCGATTCAGAGTATGGTTTGATTCAGTTTTCATTTAATTTCTATTTTTAATTGAACTAGGGTTTGGGAATTTTGGGGCTGATGCATGTATAAATAGAACCGAATGGGGTTGATAGAAGACACGCCTGGATTAGCCAGAGCTGTCACTTTAGGTTTAATTTTGTGTATTTGTTATTTCATCATGTTTTAATTTAGTGCTAGGGTTTGAGATGAAACCTAATTCATGACCCGTGTTCTTCATGCTCCATATATTGTTCTTGATTGCTTAAATCATTTGTAAGATAGTCTTTAATCTCGGCATGTCAACTCATTGCTCTCACGGTGCATGACAAAGCCATGTATGCCTTTGTAGTTTGATTATATCCACTGAGATGATTATGCTACAACTTAAGCTCATTAGATTAATGTTATCTACAGATTAATTGTGCCTTAATCAGACAAGTTAATACTTAGGATAAATACCTTAGTTGCGATTAAAGTTATCGATTCGGAGAAACATATTTGACATAAAAGGCAGACTTGACACCTCTCATTTATCTGTCAAAACAAGAATAAAATCATGAGTTGAAGAACATAGTATAGATTAGTGGTGGAATCAAAGACTCTAGTACCCCTTTGTTACTGTTTCATCCCTTAGTTTAGGTTCACACCATCTCAGTTCAGCCGTATCGGCACAAAACACCATTTTGTTACTCTGTCACACTAAGAAACTCAGTTTAGCATAGCCATAGATTATTGAAAGCACCCCTCGTCTCTGTGGATCGACCCGTACTTGCCGCGTCTCCAATAGACGCCGTGCACTTGCGGTATAACCCGTAGGCCAATTTATTTACCCATCTTCCAGGCCTACCAAGTTTTTGGCGCCGCTGCCGGGGACTTGGTGTGTGCCTGTGATTTTCGGCTAATACATCACTGAGTTTCATCCTTCCTCTGTACATACTCACCTTGTGTTATTTCTTTTAGTGTAACTTAGCTTGTTTTACCATTGCATCCAGTTTTCTTTTCTTTGCATTGCATCTTAGCTGTTCACCATCATTAGCATAACTTAGTGTGCATTACAATCATAATTTGTCTTTGTCCTTAGCATCTTTGCCATCTGTTCTTTGTAGCTTAACTTTCTCTGTTCTTGCATTTACGCATCTATTTCTGCACCTGCAAATTTATTCTCCTGTCACTTTTAACTCCCCATGTCATCTGCATCTATTTCGTTGCCATCTGTCCTTATCACTTTTAACTCCCCAATCGGTCCCAGTTATTCTCGGATTGCATCATTCTCTTTGCCTTAAGTTGCATATTGTGGGAGCTAAACTCTTCTCTTGAGCACGGTACACTGCAAAGTTCTTTGGGACAGTGAGGCAAGTAAGAGCAAATGTTAACAAAGCTGCCCAAACAAACCACTGTGAGCTCTTGAGCAAGCCCAAGGAGTGGGAGAAAAAGGTGCAAAGTTAAGTGCATACCCTGTGAGCCTTGTGAGCTACTTATGCATGCTAACATTGTGTATAACCTTAGCATTTGAATGACCCGAGCATAACCACGACTGTTAAGCACTTGCCCTTGGCTTTAGCCACTTTTGTATGTTTGTCTTTGTCTTTGTGTGCAAAACCTACTTTTGGAATTTCTTTGAGCTTGTGCCGTGACTTGGATAGCCTTAGCTCCCACGCCTGTGCACAGCTCCATCCCCAAGCTGTTGAGCTTGTGCCGCCTGGTTAGCCTAGGTTAGTGTAGCCGCATAACCTTTGTCACCCCCTGAAGCTGTTGGGCCAACTTGCGGTGCTGACCTGTTGAATTCACACACCCTTGCATGCTAGCCTATATTGCCATTTGCATGAGCCCTGTTTGCCATTTGCCAGAACTTTTGTGTGCCTTTGAACTACCACCGAATCGTGACACTTGAGCAAACCTTGAAAAATCTGAAATATATGCATATAGTGGTACCCAGTGTTAGCTGGGCCGAACTTTGTGTGGCCTGAGCATAATCTATGCACATCTCCTGTCATTTGATCAACTGTAGAGCTAATTGGTGGAAAACCCCGAGCTCCTTCTACTCAGTGCTCAATCCATTGGCTCTGTGAGTGAGCTGTAGTTGTCTTTGTGTTGTCAACCCCAGCTTACACATAACACTCACTGTGCATGATCTACCACATCAATCTTGTGTATAACCACCCAGCTTTACACCCGAAGCATTGACCTCAAGCCCCTGTAGCTTTGAGTTGAACCGGAGTAGTGTGTGGCACGAGCATACTTGTGTGGCCCGAGCATACCTCTCCGAGGCCGTGCTCAAATGCACGCACTTGTTGCACCTCCCCAAACCAGCCCACATAACTTGGCACTCAACCCGGGCTCGTGGGTAAACCAGCCCACTAAAACCCAACCATTGGGCTCCACATAGCTAGAACCCAAGCTGGGCCGTGCAACAAACTAGAACCCACACTTTGTTGGGTGAACATCAGTGGGCTAACTCAACACAACTGACATGCAACCAAACCCGAGCCCCAGTCTGTGGGCTGTACCCCTTTTCACTTTGGGCTGCATATGTTAACCTAACTTGGGCTTAAACCAAAACTCAGCCCAACTCAATTCTGGCTCGGGCTATACTTTTTCAAGCACAATCTGGGTTGTGCACACGGCCTAGGCTTTGCACACAACTACTGGGCTTCCCACATAAACCAAACTTTCCCAACAAACCAAATGAAACCCAACAAACCAAAAACCCAATAAACCAAACTAAACTTTGAGTTCAATTTGAGTACTAAATCATGTCGGGATTTTGGTGCATCACGGGGATGGAAACAAATCCCTTAGAGAGCGTGCTTACGGGCACGCTTCACGAGATGAACCACCCACATACCATAGTGACTTTAGGGAATTTTATGCGCCTTCTCAGGGCCCTGACCTCACATACCTAATCACTATGAGCACATGTATCATCCATCACAGGTTGAGAATGAACACTCTCCTTATACCCAGTCATCACTTTTAGATCAATTAGAAGCTCGACTATCTGCTTTAAAAAGGCAATCTGTCAAATCTAATTCCCCTAGGCAATATGAAATGCATGCTTGCACCTTATGTGGTGGCTTAGACCACCTGCTTGAATCTTGTTATATCTTGCATGATTTTAGACAGTCTAGGGAAAACCATGATAATCCAATGAGCAGAAGTGTCTAGAAGTGACTATTGGGACCATAATCAACCTGCACACATGCATCATTCACCACAGTGGGGAGATGAACAATTTTATACTCCCCCAACTCCTAGTTTGCAATCAACAATGGATACACTCATGGAGCTAAATGCTAGGCTTGAAATGAATGCAATGCATGACCATCCATATAGCAACATGTCTGAATTTCCCTTCTCTAGTGAACCTCATGCTCAACTATACAATGAATATCCATATGAGGAATGCATACCCACTAGTGAAGACTCTCCTTCAATGGAACAACTCAAGATGATTCTTGAAAGGAACCGATTGAGTTACAAAATGATAGGATTGAAAATAGTGTTTCTAGTCTTACTCATGCAACTAACATTGAATATGAACCTAATCTAGAGGTAGATGAGTATACTAAAAATGCTACAATTTTGAATGGAGAGATGGATTTTTGCTACGATGATGATGATGATGATGATGAATATGAAGAGCATGTGTATTTTGAAAATGTAATAGAATCTTTAGGTTCGGAGACATTAAGTGTCTCTCCCGTGAACCCTATGAATGATGCTTCTTCGGATATTCATGCATGTGATATTGATGTGGAACACTGTGCAATTATCCTGTGAAAGTGAACATGATTTACCCTCTTTTGACTTTAGGAAAGTGTGTGATGGTACAAATGATTTTAAAAATTAAAACAACCTAGATGTACCTAACCTCTCTCCGAGTCACAAATTGAAACTCCTCCACCAAACCTAGGTGTTGTTTGTCACAAAATTGCAAAACCAACTTTTCTAAAATGCCTAACTTAGGCCTAGAACTTTGTGCTTCCCAAGTCCTCTTGGACTATTTTGCATCAAAGTATAACACTCTTAAGGAGCCACGGTTGGAATATGTATATGCACTTTTGTTCTTAGCAAAACTCATTTTGAGTTAGACCTTTTGCATGATGTACCGTTAAAATTGCAAGATTTTGTGCTTTCAAACACACATGTTCACAAGTTTAGGTTTGGGAAACTCCTTCACATCTACAGTCTTACTTGCACTCTCATGTTATATTTGTGTAAGATTGTTGATGGTTGTACATATCGTCTTTTGGGTTGATCCTCAACTCTTTAGGACCTGTTGGTTTATGGTGCATTTTCATTGTATATATCCAGTAGGACTTGTTAAATTTTTTTCTTGATTCGGTTGAGTCTTCTTGCACATATATTATGCTAATCCGATATGATCTCCGTTGAGAATATTGGATTCTAGCCTTGACTAGTGAAGATCCAACCTTGCTTCCGCCGACATTTCCGGTAATCTCTTCCCTTTTCTCTTTTTCACATAGTTCTCATGGTATGTATTTGTTTAAATTTTTCCTATCTGTTGACACATTGAGGACAATGTTTGATTTAGGTTTGGGGTTCATTTGCATTTAGAGTTTTTAGTCTTTTTAATCTTTTATTTTCATTAAAAAAAAAAAAAAAAAAAAAAAAATTCAAAAACTTTTTGCAAATAAAAACCTCCAACTTTTAGAGATTTTAGAGTCACTAGCATGCTTCTAGCTATGTTTACATAGAGATTCGACCGAAATAACGAGAACTTGGAAGTGCTTGGAGAACGCAATCGGGTTCCTTAGTTGATTAGAGCGTTAAAGACGGATTTAACCATACCGGGAGGGCGAATTAGGTCTTGTTTAGATATTCGGTAGTAGAATTGTGATCACCCATAGTGGAGACTACCCATTTTACATCAAGTGAGGCACCAACCTTCATTTTTGCAACTTTCTAGAAAAGCTGTTAGAGTGTGTGTCACCTTACGTAAATTCGGGTAGGAATGGTGAGCTACCCAACTTAGCACCATTTTCAAAGCACTACTTTTGATCTCTTGAGTGCTAGTTTTTGTCAATCATGAGGGTGACGTCTAAAGATGAAAACTCCTTCTAAATACCGATTTGTAGTTAGCATCACTCTCTCTCTCTCAATCAGCAAGACCCATAGAAACACATCATCGTCGACAACCCGGAGCAGAATCGAAATATTGAAAGAAAAATTGATATAGTCCAAGGTTTTGTGCAACAAAGAAAAGAAAATAGGATGAGAATTAATAAAATTTATAAAATCAAGACAATACAAGTTGTGGAAAAATTGAGTGATAAAGTCCTTTGTCCATGGAGTTAGTTGTTTCATTATTTGTATTTTTATTTTCACTTTTTGTAAAAAAAAAAAAAAAAAAATATATATATATATATATATATATATCAAAAAAAAAAAAAAAAAAAAATCAAAAAATCAAAAATCAAAAAAATATTGTAGTTTATTTTCTTATTTTTGCTACCACCATGGTAAAGAAGAGTTTAAAAAGAAAAAATCCAAACAACAAGGAAATTGAGTATAAAAGTTAAAAATTGTCAAGTTTTGTGAAGTTTAGAAGTTCATCATCAACAATTGAAGACCGAAGACCGAAGATTGAAGACGTTTCTATGGTTCTTATGAGAGAGTGATATTAATTGCCGATCGGGTGAGAAGTGAGTGAGTACTCCCACCCCTTGCTAATGGTTGATTTTCCTTTCTTAGAGATCATCGAGAAAAAGATTCTTTTGTCCACACTTCGTGGAGTCTCCGATTTTTATTTCGGAAGGTTATCCTTCTTACCTACAACGTGTGCGGGATTTCTCTCTTTATTCCTGCTTTTGCACACATGAGAGACTAAAAAGCGATCTTTTTGAGTGCAATTATCATAAAACCCTAATGGTGAGGCGAAGTTGAGACTTATGATCACAATCGAATCCGAATTCTTTCATATGGTATGGTTATTTCTCGCTCGGCACTTAAGGATGATAAGGCGTTCTTTGATAGTTCTAACCACATTTACTAGCATGCGAAACTCTATGTCCTCATAGCTCCTTGGATGCTTGAGACTCTTTTACACTACGAAGTTGGAGAAGGTTTTGTGGGTACACCTCTTGTAAACCCTCACGAGACTATAACTCGTCCACTAGGGACACCTAGGGGTTTAAAGGCTTAGTGCATACGCTAAATGCATTCGAGACCTACGACGGTGGTATAGTTAGGATTTCTTCATTTGTTTCACTTGAGGACAAGTAAAATTCGGGTTTGGGGGTATTTGATGAGTGCCAAATAGTGCATATTTATACACCTTTTTATTGGCATTTTACTCATCTTTTGCGCTTATAACTCGAGATATTATCCCAGTTTCTGTGTTTTCTTTGTTTTCAAGAATAAATATTTGTATTAATTAATTTTGTGTTTTTAGGTAATAAATAAAGCTTGGAGAATCTGAGGAGTCAAAAGAGCGAAGAATTGGAGTCAAGCATCTATGGAGCAGATAGCCAAAGCCCGCGCGCGAATCAGTTGCAACCCAACAAGGAAGACATGGTCTAAAGTGATGCGTGTCGTAGGTGCAATCAAATTAATATCTTATTTCCACTCAATTAAAAATAATATAATGGAAGTAAGGATCGTTCCCACGAAGAGCAGGGAGATTTAGTTGTCAAAAGTGTCACAATAGGGGGGTTTGTTTTTGATTCAAAGTAAATAACAAAGCAATTGAAAATAATTAAGTTGCAAGCAATGGAGAAAAATATGATCAGGGAATCCTTCTTCGTTACTAAATCGTCATCAAGTTATTATATTCATCCATTAATACTATTAATCACAAATTATTACCAACCGTGGAATAACAGCTAGCTCGGTCTATCCCCTAAATCCCTTAAATCACTTTGAGTGGAAGCTCTCCAATACAGATTCTATTCTTGAAAACCACCTAGTAGTAGCTCACTCAAGGTGTAATTTGTCCGAATGCTTTATCTTTTGTGAATTATAGATTGATCCTAGTAGTTAGACTCTTAGCTCAAGGTCCACTTTCTAGTGTTGTTTATACACACAATCACTACACAAAATCCCTCTGCAAGGTCTTGTGTTCTCTACTTTTGTATGAATCATTCGACTATTACTTATCTCCTAACTCAATACTAGCATTTGATTGAATCAACAAATTAATTCAGTTGGCCACCTAAACAATCTATCAATCAATCATAAATATTCTAATTAGTATAAACAATCAATAATCATGTGAAGAACTTCAAAATAGATTTATATAATAACTCAAATCATGTCTAGAACTTAGAATTCATCCCCAATCACTAAGAAGTTTAGCTACTCATGGTACTAATAAAACCCATGAGTTTCATATAATAAAATAGAAAAGAAATAGTTACGGTGGTAGAAATAGCTCCAAACCCTAGCTTTTCTTCTCTTGAGTTCTCCTCTCCAAAACTTGATAAAAGATTATGTGATTCCAAAAATATTAAGAAGTTCTCTTATATAGGTGTCCCAAATTGTAGTTGTGCCCGTGCACCGAATCCGTCGAACTTGGTTGCCAAAACTAGTCGAAATCCTAAAACAAATGAGTGCCGAAGTCTGGCCGTGAAAGAATTATACCCCAACTAATTGGGTCTCGCATAAAACCTGAGTAAAGCCCAGCCCAAAAAAACTCCAATAGCTTGTGATTGGCACATGTCGGTTCAGTGGGCCCGACAGCATATTCCATTCTACTCATATTTCCTCGGACAGAAACATCACCGTGAGCGATAATTTCTGCTGGATTATTTTCACTCCGTCAGAATCACGTACACTCTGGTCGCCGTGAAAAGTATTTTCTTCTGAGTTTTTCTTCTCACTCGAACTCCATCTCCGTTGACAGCAGCCATGCACATTCTAGCGTCATCTCTCGCTATTACTGCCATTGATCACGACAACGTCCCATGCATTCTTTTCAAACCTCATTCCCTGCTAATTCACCTGCCAATGGGAGTACGTCATTCTCTGTTTTGCTCTACGGTGGAAACTTTCAATCCATATGTTTCCCGGAGTTTGGCTACGGTTAGAAACCCCTCCGTAGCTTTCCCTGCTGTTATTTTATTAAACTTCCTCTGAATTTCTGACTTCTTTTCATCCCCTGACATCCCTGTCAAACTCGAGCATCTTCTCTGTCAATTCCATATCGAGCTCTTCCATCTCTTTGCACGAGAATCACCATCAACTACCAACAACTCCCATCGCCCCTCTTCACGACCAGCAGTCCCGGGCTCCCACCGACTCTTTTCATCTCTTCTTGTCACTGCCATCGTCATTATGGTCACGTACAACACCAAGTCTCGATCTCCTCCTTAGCGCCAGCGTCAATCCCACGAGTTCGCCTCCCTCGGCTACCATCAACACGATCGAAATGATAACATCCATCTTGTCTTTATCGGCATGAAACAGCTTTGTCTACCATCCATCCGTCTCCCTGAATCATCACCATTACGAGCTTCTACTCTTCACTGTCATTACTCGAGCTTCTCCATCGTCTTTCAGTCACCGGCATCAATGCCATCTTCCATCGTTAGCCAACAGCAGCTCGTATCATGTACGATCCATCGTCATTGTACGCCAATCAATGGCGGCCCTAAACTTGAGTCATCTTGCTCTCGGTTCTTCTCGTTCCATCTCCATACAACCCCTCTCTGTCTCATTCCCTTCTTAGCCTCCGTAACTGCTGAACCCGACCATCAACCACGGCTTCACCTAAGCAATCAAACTCGTCTCTTGGCATTACGAGAATCCTCTTCCTTAAGCTCCATCGACAAAGAAGAGAACAACTCGTTTCATCTTCTATCGATCCATGAGCTTCACCCATATCAAGACTCACTCCATTCTTTCCATTCTTGCCCGGCACCATTATCGTCCCATATGGAAGCGACATCATGAGTTGTGACGGAACCATGAAACTCGGCTCGGCTCCATCGAGTTCACCTTCTTGCACAGGCCGAGCTCCATTCTCACTGCCATGTTCTCTATCTTTCATCACCAAGAACATCACTTTGCCCGGTTCGAGTCCCTTCAAATTACCATCGAACAATGGTAGCAAGCCATTTCTTTCTCTGTCGGCATCACACACAGGCGATCAATCTATAGTTTCCGTGAATAGCCATGCACGTCGGCAACGAGTTATGAAGATGATGGCAGCCACAGGTGGAAACAACCTAGTGCCTAAATTCTCAACCCCAGCACTGTCGGTTACGTGGGCCGACGAGTGCTTAACCTCCTCTTTTGCTACTAGCTTCCCCATATGATGTCGGAATGAGCTCGTTCTTTCGCCAATTGCTTCGTATTTTCGTCCTCTTTGAGATGATATCAAGTACTTTTGGATTCGAACGAGTTCCACTTGATCTTTGGCCCTTCTCCGCTTGCGGCTAACTTCTTTTATTGCACAATTAAGTGCCAATTCACTTCTTTTGGATGATTCACCTAGCAAAACACAAATAAGAGAAAACAAACGTAATATACAATAATTTGCAAGAAAATATAGCAAATACTAGCATGGATTCAACACAAAATATATGCAAAATATGCACTTAACAAATTCCCCCACACTTGTCTTTTGCTCGTCCTCGAGCAAACTATCTAAAATACAACAACTCCATGTCGGCGAGGATACGGTTACTCTTAGCATGAATAACATGCCTTTA
This sequence comes from Papaver armeniacum, assembly GCA_023531295.1. NCBI lineage: Eukaryota > Viridiplantae > Streptophyta > Magnoliopsida > Ranunculales > Papaveraceae > Papaver > Papaver armeniacum. Next base: position 53,081 of record JAJJWW010005657.1, on the reverse strand, counting down.
AACCCCTAGGTGTCCCTAGTGGACGAGTTATAGTCTCGTGAAGGTTTACAAGAGGTCTACCTACAAAACCTATATTTCCAACTCCGTCTATTTGTGACAAATTCATGAACGAATCCAAAATGACTACGGGGAGGAGGTACCTTGCGCAAATTCAGTTCATATTCAAATAAATAAAGCTCTAATTAGATAGTCGAACAAGCCACAATACTCGGAAACTAACAAACCACAATCACAATGAAAAGATCAAGAAGATGGATATAGATGTAAATGTAGTAGCAGGATTTCCCACACTACACCCCTTACTCGATTTTACTTAATTAACCCATTGAAAGATGTAAGATCAAGAATATTTATTGATTGAATTCAGGAATTGTTTACACAAGGAAATAGAATTACACTTAGAAATTAATACACTCTTAAACTTTCTCTCTCCTAATGACTTGCCCAACAATTCCAAAGAGATCTCTCTCTCTAACAGATCTATTTAGCCCTTTATATAGGGTAATACATAGTGGATGACAGCTAAGCTCCCCTTTATTTTCGGGAATGTCTCGCGAAGTGTCGCGAGATGCACAAACATTTGCTCTCGCGACACTTCTTAACTCTCGCCAGGTCTCATGTCTTCTTTATGTTTTGCACATGTCGTTATTTATTAAATCGTTTATCTTATCTATCTGCGACTTCCTCGCGACATCGTTGTTTATTAATCCGCGAGCTTTGTACATTGCGAGATTATGATCCTACATCTTTCCTCTTTTTCCTTGAATATTGCTTGAAGAGCGATTTTTAAGGAAAAATCTGTTGTTGTAATAATCTTTGGTCTTTTGGCTGATGAGGAAATGAGCGGGAAGAATCTTGTACTTGAAAAGTACGTACTTGCCTCTATTCTTTTGCGAAGTTCAGAAGCTCCTATATACGAAGTGTCATTTCTTGCCTCATGTGTTACTGAGAGAATAATCACTTTCGCAATCTCTTCTCGCCTATTAGGAAATATGCCGTATATTTGAATTCTGCTAAAGTTCTTTTCGTCAGGTTTCCTTGGATTTGGTAGTGACCGTTTACACGTGTCTATATTTACCTCTTTTACCGGTGCATTTAATGTTATCCGGTCATAACATTTTTCTCATCTATTTATAGGAGCATCCCACCGTGAAGAACTTTCCTTTTCCTTTTCATCTTCTTCATCGTCCTGCAAGTGTTCTTCTTCTTCATCGTTACGCAAGTGCTCTTCTTCTTCATCACTTTAGCTATTCTCTTCCGGTTTTTACTCTCATGGCGTCCGGGTTTGTTAATTTTACCATATCTCGATGATTTTGTGGTTGATTAAATTTAAGATTGACTTTTCTTGTTGAAATCACGCTGGTGTGATTAACTTTGTGATTCTTTTTCTGCCATTGTTGTTTAGCAAGAACCAACCCAGAACTAAATTTACCGTGAAGGACCCTCTTCTTTCTTTGGGCTCGCCATCGAAATCTACATCACAACAAGAATCCCCCACACAACCAAAGCCCACTTCGCGAGCAAAATCTACGGTTACAAAAAGACAGTCTGCGAGCGACAAGGTATTTAAGGGACATTTGTTTTTATTAACAACGCGTTGTTGCCTCTGATTTCTTATTTAATTTGTCATTCGCGAGGATGATAAAACTACGGATCGCATTCCCAAAAGGCTTCGCTACTCTAAACTGTTACCCCAGACGTTCCATTTCCTTCATTCACGCCTTCATCTCCTGTGCGAAATCTTGCGAGAATAATCTTGTGCCTCTTACTTCTGGTAACATTACTGGCGATAATATTTCTATACCTCAACTCCTCATAGACCAAGTTCCTTATAACTGTCCTACTACAAACAATCTCCCTGGAACCTCCTCTTCTCATGAGATTCCTTTGACAAAGGACGACTCGTCTTCTTTGTTTGAACAAATTCCTCTGACTGCGGAAAATTTGGAGGGGATAGATGTGGCCTTTAAGGTTCTTTCGACCTCGTAAACGATGCCAAAAGACTTCTGCTTGATCTATCAAATCCAATGTCTCGCGAGATTTTAAGTAAGCACCTTGGTCCTGATAGGATCTCGCAAGCATCTTTAGTTCAAGAGATTAATAAGCTGAAGGATGATCTCCAAGTTATGGCTGTGAAGTGTAATAATCTCCACCTTGAAAATCAAAAATTTCTCAATATTTCATTAGATTGTGATAATCTTCGCAAGAAGAATGAAGAATTAAAAGGTATGCTCTCGCCATCCCTTTTTTTTTTTTTTTTTTTTTTTTTTTTTTTACAACTCAAACCCTTGCTCGTCCTCCAAGTATTAAACCAGAAACGAATAATGGAGATATATCAGACAGAGTCTATCGTTGAAGAAGTTCGAGTTGAGAGAGATGCTTGGATGGAGCAGTATAATCTCTTAGATAATCTTCATACCTATGCAGCTGATCAAATAAATAACTTGTCTAAAGAGAATTTTGATTTATCGCGAAGCAAGACTCATTAAGTAATGACTTATCTCGCCTCTCTTATGCTTTGACTAAAACTAATTTGGAGTTGGAAACTTTATCGGATGAGAATCGAACTCTTTCTCAAGAGAAACGTTCTACGTTGAATAAGATGGCGAGCTACTCGCTTGAGATAACGCTTGTCAAAAGTTATGTGAAGAACACGAACAAGTTAAACATACCTTGAAAAACCAACTTGGAGAAATTCTTTATAGAGAGATAAACTTATTCAAGGTAGAATAACTTTGAGTGTTAAGCGAAGCAATTCCAAGAACAATGTGTCAGATTAGAAAAATCCAACTCTACTTTGGCGACCGAAAATTCCATACTTATTTCCAATGAAAAGAATTTGCGATCTCGATTGAAAGGCTTAGTTGGAGATTCATTTGATGATGTCATGGACCGTTTGGGGAATAACTTCGCAGCTTTAATTCAACATCTTACTTCTCAAAAGGAAGGTAGTCAAATCATTTGACTATCTTAATTTATGTATTTATTCCATGGATGCTTTATTACCCTGAAAATGCCAATAATGTTCGATAAGAATTTTCTCGATCTTGTGTATTTGTTATGCGGACTGAGAGAAAGCTTCGTTCTACTATCTCCACCCTCGGTCGATTATTCTAAAATTCGCAAGGAAAACAGACTACTCTCAGCGTCTCTTGCTCGTTCTCGCGACCGTGCAGAGCGAAGATTTGATTATATGTCTTATTGTAAGGACATTGATAGTAAGAATCGTCAAAAGGCATTGCTTCGCCAATTCCCTCTAAAAGCGGAAGTTCTTGTAAATAGCATTTTCTTTGTCGAAGTCTCTCGATCCTATTCACGTCGATCCTTTGGAAGTAAGTGATGATGAAGTTCTAATGCTCCAGGATAGTGATTATGAATATGAAAGGCTGCGAAGATCTCCACGATAAGGAAGTCGTCGATGAAGATCCAAATAGAAAGACTCTGATGAAAATCCGGTATCTGCGAGAACGAAGGTAATGAAAACATTTCGATGAAAATCAACCAATTGAAGGAGGCGAAGGCGATAAGGGCGCGAGAAAGTCTCAACCATCCTCTGTATTTGATAATGCTGATGTAGAGAGTTAAATTCTCTTTGTAATTTGCCAGAATTTCTTTTTGTGTTGAATGATTTAACTCTTTGATGGAGTGATTCCCATATTTCTTTCTTCCTTTCTTAGTTAATACCTCTGTGCGAGCGTGTTTGCTCATTGAATTTTTTTATTAAGTAAATCCATCCCAATCAGGGATTTGATTTTAATTTTTCTCACTGCGACAAAGTCGCAGCCGCATACTACATTTTCATGCGAGAGGCCCATTGACCCTGCCTTATCATTTTTGTGTGGTCTTCCGAGTTAGACCTCCTAATTAGAGGTCTTCCCCTCGCCACCTTTCATCGCGACAAAATCGCGGGGACGTCTTTACACTTGCATGTAAAGACCCATAGATCTTGCCTTATCATTTTCCGAGTATTTTTGCCTCTGCCGGGATGTTTTAGTTGCGACAATATGACATGCCTAAATATCCTTGCGAACATAAAGCCCCATGACATTGCCGTCGTGCGGCGACGAATCGCGGGACGTCCGTACACTTTCGTGTAAAGACCCATTGATCTCGCCTTACCCTCGCGTTAGTATTATTGCCTCTGCGGGATCATTTGCACAAATATGACGAGCCTAAGTTCTCTTGCGAAAACATAGCCTTATGACATTTGCGTCTGTTTTGACACTCCCCCTATTGGAGAGCGTCGCCCTTATCATCTCCCGGTTGCCCCTTCAAGGAGGCGAAACATCGGCCATACAAGACTAGCTCCTCCCATCCGGTCTTAACAACAACCGGTTGTTTTTCGCGATCTCTTATCCCTTATACCTATAGGGTTTATGGTTACGAGGCTGCACCCTAAGTGGAGTTTTCTTCGGGCGAGTGCAACGCATGCCAAGACTTGCCAAGAATGGCCGGGGTAGGTTCATCCATCCCGGGCACTCGCTCAACCGTGTACCTCGGCGCCTTGAGCATATACGACTCCTAGGAAGAGACCCTCGGTCGCCCAACCAGGAGTATAACCTACATATATAGTTGGGAATCCAAGGTACCTCCTCGGATAGGCTTTCATGGGCCCCAAATTTTCATGGTTCGAGGCTTCGGGAGCGGTGTAACCTTCCCCCCCTGACCATGGCGAGAGATACCCCCTTATATGACCACTTTAGGTCTTACATTTGCCTCTTACGAAATGTTATTCGCGAACTAGGGTGTACGCCATAAAGGTTCGTCCCATTCATTCATTCTTTTTATCCAATCATTCTTCATCATTTGCTATTTTGTCTGCGAGATACTCGCCGATTTATTCATTTAATCATTCCTTATCTCTTGTTGTTTTGTTAAGCCATTCATGACTTTTTTGTTATTCTTGTCGCGAGATCTTCGCGGATTCTCTCTGCATTTCTTGAATGTCGCAAATATCTGGCGAAGAAGTACTTCATCTTGATTCCTTTTTCCTCTCTCATTATTACGGGTAATATTTCTTTAGATATAACCTATTCCATGGTCTATCCAATTTTGTCCCACATCTCTTCCTTGGGGTCCATCAATCTATATGCCCCGTACCAACTACCTCTTTGATGATATAAGGTCCATCCCATTTTCTCGCCGGACTTGCCTCAGCTTTCACGCTGATATATTGGGGTTTCTCGCAACACCAAGTCTCCCGGTTGGAACTCACGTATTTTTACACGCTTGTTATATTCTCTAGCCGGTCTTCGGCGATAATTCTCCATGTGTCGCAAGGCCTTTTCTCGTTTTTTCTTCCAATTCATCCAACTTGATTAGAATGTTGCTGCGCTAAGATTTTTATCCCAGGACCTCTTTTTTGGTTGTCGGAATCACGACCTCTGTTGGGAAATCTTGCTTCAACTCAAGTAAGTTAAGCAAAAGGGGACATTCTCAGTAGCTTCTCTTCTAGTTGTATTATAGGCCCATCTTGCATTGGGTACTTGTTCGCACCATCCCCCTGTTGTGTCTTTCCAACTTTTTCTTCAATATATCGGCAATTGTTTTGTTTGTTGCCTCCGCTTGGCCATTAGCTTGTGGATATAATGGAGTTGATTTTCCACATCTTATCCGAAATGCATTGAGGAGTAACTCTATATTTTGCCCTTCAAATCTGCTTCCCATTATCGGATACCAATTGTGCGGGGATCCCAAATCTGCATATAATATTTTCAAATATGAAAGTAAAAACATCCTTATCGCGAATATGCTGGACCGCTTTCACCTCTGCCCATTTTGTGAAATAATCCGTTGCGACAATTAAGTACCTTCTTTGTCCTGTTCCCGGTAAAAATGGTCCCACAATATCTAAACCCCATTTTCCAAAAGGCCACACACTTCTTGAAGAATTTAACGGTGCTCCAGTGCATGTATCTTCTTCCGTGTCTTTGACAATCTTCATGCGTACGGCTATTGCTCTCGCGTCCTCATGCATATATGGCCAATAATATCCTTGCGTCTTTGCCTTATATGCCAAAGATCTTCCGCCGCTATGATTTCCGGCATCCCCACTATGCGACATCTTCAATATGGTTTCTCCTTCTTTCCTCGTTAGACATCGAAGCGAAGGTCCATCAAAGAACGCCGATAAAGCACGCCATCTCGCAATTCATAATTTGTTGCCCGGCTCTTTAACTTGTGTGCTTCCAATCTATTTCTTGGTACCTCGCCTTTCATTAAGTACGCGTGAAGTTCTACTCTCCGGTCTTCCTCGCGACATTGCATTTCATCTACCACCATCATTATATCTCGCTTCTTGTCCCTCCTCTTTATTAATTGATGGCGCTAGTAGCGTCGTATTTTGATATTCCTCGCGATTAGGTCTGTCATCATACTTGATATAAAGGCAAAAGCGTCTGCCCCGAGTCTATTATCTCTCTTGATATGTGCCTCCATTTTATTTTCGGTATCTTTACTTGACAACACTTCTACAAGCTTCTGTATTTACGCGTAAGGATGGATCATTTGTAGCATACTTCTCTGTTATCGACAGTTGCCAATTGCGAGTCCTTTGGTAATCCTCACATTCTCCAATTTCATTTCTATTGCAAATCTTAGAGCATGTATTATAGCTTCATACTCCGTTTCATTATTGGTAGACTCAAATTCCAATCTAAAAGCAAAAGCTAACTTATTGCCTTCGGCGAAATCACAACAATTCCCACTCCTTTACCTTCTCCGTTGGATGATCCATCCACTAATATTTCCCACCGATCGCTCGGTTAACAAATCTTTTGGATCTCCATGCTCTTCTTCTATCCATCATTTCATCCACTGCTTCATCTTCTTCCAAAGGAAATTCCGAGAAAGTCTGCGACAACCTGTGACTTGGTTGAAGATAATATTTCATATTTGAGTTTGTAATGGCTTATTTGAGCATTCCATCGTTCGACTCTTCTGATCTTTTTGAATTTTTTCATTCTTGACTCGATTGGTACCTTCGTTACCACTCTAGCAGTATGTGCTGAAAATATATCACGAAGTTTAAACGACGCATAGACCAACGCCCGAGATTAGTTTTTCAATCTTGAATAATTTTTTTTTGCACATTAAAAGTTTTGCTGATATAATAAATTGGTTTTTCTACTCCTGCGTCCACTCGCGGTAAAAGCTGCACTTAAGGCATGCGATGTTGTCGCGAGGTATATTAATAATTCCTCTCCACAGTTCTACGCTTACATAATGGATATATCCATTAAATGCTCTTTGATCCCTTGTAAAGCCCTTTCACATTCGTCCGTCCATTTAAATTTCGACCCTTTTTCAGAACACTGAAAAAGTGTTTACATTATCGGATGACCGCGAGATGAACCTTCCCAGCGATGCTAGCAACCCATTCAGCTTTTGAACATCCTTTCTTGTCGCGAGTGTCGGCATATCGCTGAAGCTACTTTTACTTTCTGGGTCAACATGTATTCCTTCCTTCGATATGATGTAACCCAAGAACTTCCCTGACGCAACTCCGAAGGTACATTTTTCCGCGATTGACTTTGATGTTGAAACGCCTCATTTGTTCAAAAATTTCTCTCAAGTCTTGCACGTGATCTTCTGCCTTTTTACTTTTCACTAGCATGTCATCTACGTATACCTCTAGTGTTTTGTGTATCCATTCTGCGAATACATTTTCTACCATCCTTTGATACGTCGCTCCAGCATTTCGCAAACCAAACGGCATTTTAGTATAACAGTATAATCCTCTTGGAGCGAAGAAAGCAGTGTGTTCTTGGTCTTCCTCGGCGAGAGGAATTTGATTGTAACCTTTGTATCCGTCCAGCGATGATACTCTTTCGTTCCCGGCTGCTGATTCGACCAATTGTGGAAAATCTGGTAATGGAAAACTGTCTTTAGGGCAAGCTTTATTTAGATCAGTGAAATCAATGCAAATCCTTATTCCCTTGTTCTTCTTTGGAACTATAACCATATTAAGCTATCCATTCGGGATATTTTGCTTGTCTAATAATTCTGCATCCGGCATCTTACGCAATTCTTCTTCTATCTCGAGGGTGATACTGTTGTTGCTATCTTTCTAATCCTTTGTTTGAATGGCTTCACATTTTTATCAATTTCCAACTTGTGACAGGCTACTGATGGATCTATACCAGGCACTTCATCCATATCCCATGCGAAGATATCTTTATAATTCCGCAATAGATCGACAGTTCTTTTCTCTTCTTCCGCTCCCATGTTAGTTCCAATCTTCAGCATCTTGGGTTTTTCCTTAGTTCCAATATTCACTTCTTTAGTTTGCTCTGCCGCGACGTAACTGGCCTTCGGTTCTCCCATAGGGGTTGGTCCTTTCGGTTCTTTCGCGGGATCATTTTCTTCTCCCGAGATCTCGCTAGGTATGTCTTTTCCTTCCTTCGCTTTGATCATGTAAACCCTGAACTCTTCTTCTTTCTTAGCCGCCCTCGCCATCTTTTTGCGGTGCTTAGATATATTCTTTTGCTTGTTTACTTGTTCCTCGCAACATTTTACTTCGTTTTGATAATATATTCTTCCTTTAGCAATATCCCCTTTGATCTTGCCTATTCCAGTTGGCGTAGGAAACTTGATACATTGATGAAGCGTCGACGCCACAGCTTTTATTGCATGTACCCATGGTCTTCCTAGTAATAAGTTATACGGTGATTCCATATCTACTACGCTCAATGTCACCTGTGTTTCAATTCTTCCTAATGGAATACGTATTTTTATCTCCCCTTTAACTTTTGTTATGGATTTACCAAAACCTTGAATATTGTATGCCGCGAAGGTCATATCTTCGTCTTTATATCCCATCTTTTTGTAAGCGTGATAGAACATGATGTTCACCAGACTCCCTGTATCAATTAAAACTCCGTTCACCACCCATGTTTTCACCGTGTTCTCCGATTCCTCTCCTTCCTTATACGCGTTAATTGCAATTACCAATGGAGATGTGTGATCCAAATTTTCTTTGGATATTTCCCCCGCCGTGAATGTTATCTCTTGCTTTTCCCAATCCTTCAAAGGTGATGTTATTTCTCTATCCGTAATCTTCTTTCCTTCAAAATCTCGTTTGTGTATTCTTCCTCTGATATTTTCATGGAATTCGTTAATCATTACTCTTATACCTGTGCTGTATGCCATATCTTTTTCATCCGATCTAAAATTTTTCTTTCTCATTTTTCTGATTCAAACAATTTTAATTGCAATCTTCTCTCTTTTATCAACGATCTCCCTGTTTCTAGCGCATATGTAGTAGCAGGATTTCCCACACTACACCCCTTACTCGATTTTACTTAATTAACCCATTGAAAGATGTAAGATCAAGAATATTTATTGATTGAATTCAGGAATTGTTTACACAAGGAAATAGAATTACACTTAGAAATTAATACACTCTTAAACTTTCTCTCTCCAATGACTTGCCCAACAATTCCAAAGAGATCTCTCTCTCTAACGAGATCTATTTAGCCCTTTATATAGGGTAATACATAGTGGATGACAGCTAAGCTCCCCTTTATTTTCGGGAATGTCTCGCGAAGTGTCGCAGATGCACAAACATTTGCTCTCGCGACACTTCTTAACTCTCGCCAGGTCTCATGTCTTCTTTATGTTTTGCCTGTCGTTATTTATTGCGTCGTTTATCTTATCTATCTGCGACTTCCTCGCGACATCGTTGTTTATTAATCCCGCGAGCTTTGTACATTGCGAGATTATGATCCTACAGTAAATGTTGGCGAATATTCACAAGTGATCGATGTTTCCCATATCTGTCTGAAGGTCACTGCTAAGATGAACCTAATCCTATTGGATTGAGCTACTTGGTGCTGAATGCTACATCAAATCAATTGGCATATACAAGGGAACCAAGAGTGACTTTATTCAACACAATAATAATTTCTTCTCTTTTTTTTTATATGATTGGATCAAACTGGATCCAATTTCTCTTTTTTTTAGACGGCATGATTAGATCTTTTGGATCCAAGCGCATGCTTCCTTGTCAACACGTATATGATAGTTGCCTTGGATCCTGCATTCCACGCTTGTTTAGGCGACGGAGACAGGGACTACGTTTCACACATACTGCTATTCCCAAGTGTCTTTCTTATTCCGTTTGGTCTAATTGGTCGGTCTCTTTTTTTTTTCTTTTTCTTTTTTTTTTCAATTTTTTTTTTTTTTTTTTTTTTTTATAGTAACTCAATCACTCTATTTCATCCTAGCAGTAATAACACGTCGATGCTTAGTGACCCACCAAAGCACTTAGAGAACAATAGATAAATATGAAAAAAATAAAAATAGAATGTGATATGGTGATATTCCGAGATATGGTAACAACTATCATGTTATTTGTGATTTCTGAGCTATGTGTTCGTCCCTTTTAGTTAATTGGTTCCTCAACTCCTGCATTCAAAATGGTTCCATCCACTAATGGTGTCATCCTAAAGGCACAAGTTTCTAGATTTCGGAGTTCAAAAAGCACAATTTTTTCTTGGTTTTTCTATTTTTCTGATTTTTTTTTTTTTTTTTTTTTTTTTTTTTTTTTTTTAAAAAGGCATAAAACAAACTAAAACAAACTATACAAACATATAAATGCTCCCCCACACTTAAACTTCACATTGTCCTCAATGTGTAAAACCGAAAGTTCTGAATTCTGACGTAATAGCAGATAAAACGCAAAAACTGTACAAATTGGTAAGGAATTTGGAAAAACTCCATTTCACAAAAGTTGTTCATCTACGTGTTTTCTACACAGTGTCAAAAGGGCACAGTGTTTCGATAAACGGTCTGACAGTTATGGTCTCTGGACTGAACTACGCGCAGTCTGAAGTTTTCTGACGAAAAGGTATTCGTCTATAATTTCTTCTAAAATAGATTCCGGACTCAATGAAATTAAACATGGGGATGCAAATATGATATGAAAACAATAAAAAACAAAAATAGAAGGGTTTAAGATACAAAACCTATGGGTTGCCTCCCATTTAGCGCTTGGTTTAAAGTCGTCAGCCCGACTTGGAATTCTCCTTATGCTACTCCTCCAGAGGGAGTAAATCGCGAAGCTCTATCTCGTCCACATTCACATAAGCGATGTTTTCATAGTATGGCTTCAATCTATGGCCGTTGACCTTAGAAGTAGTCCCATCTCTAAGACTAGTGATATCAACTGCACCATGAGAATAAACATTAGTAACAACATATGGTCCAATCCATCTGGACCTTAGCTTACCAGGAAATAGCTTAAGACGAGAATGAAATAAAAGAACTTTCTGTCCCACAACAAAATTCTTCCGAGAAATCATCTTGTCATGGAAAAGCTTAGTCTTTTCCTTATATATACGAGAACTCTCGTAAGCATCATTACGTATCTCCTCTAGCTCATTAATTTGTAGTTGCCTATGTTTCCCCGCTTTATCATACTCCATGTTGCACATCTTTACCGCCCATAAAGCCTTATGCTCAAGTTCAACTGGGAGATGACAAGCTTTGCCATAAACCAACCGATATGGAGACATACCAATCGGTGTCTTATATGTTGTTCTATACGCCCAAAGTGCATCGTTGAGTCTATAACTCCAATCCTTCCGTGTAGTGTTAACGGTTTTCTCAAGGATAGACTTAATCTCACGATTAGAAATTTCAGCTTGCCCACTAGTTTGTGGGTGATACGGCGTACCAATCTTGTGTGTAATGTTGTACTTCTTGAGGAGAGCATGGAAGGATTTCTTGAAGTGCGAGCCTCCATCACTGATAACCACTCTTGGTGTACCATGTCTAGAAAAAATATATTCCTTCACAAACTCACAAACAACTTGAGAATCATTAGTAGGGGTGGCTTTAGCTTCCACCCATTTAGAAACATAATCCACAGCAAGAAGTATATAAAATTTTCCATTCGAATTAACAAAAGGACCCATAAAATCAATACCCCACACATCAAAAATCTCAACAGTGAGAATAGGATTGAGTGGCATTTGATTTCGAGCACCTAGATTGCCCGTTCGTTGACATCTATCACAAGATTTGCAAAAAGCATATGCATCCTCAAATAGGGTAGGCCAATAAAATCCACTCTCAAGTACTTTGAGAGCGGTACGTTTTACACCAAAGTGACCACCACAAGCATAAGAATGACAAAAAGATAGAATTGACTGAAATTCAGAGTTTGGTACGCACCTGCGGATAATTTGATCAGCACCATATTTCCACAAGTAGGGTTCATCCCACACATCTTTGCTTGGCTATTTTCTTAAGCTTTAGCTTTTGAAAAGTAGACATTGTACTAGGTACTTGCCTTGTAACCAAATAGTTCACTATATCAGCGTACCAAGGTGTTGATTCTTCAATCGAGAAAAGTTGTTCGTGGGAAAACGATCCTGTAAGGGGAGTTCTTCTTCTAAAACAACAAGTCTACTAAGATGATCAAAGCAATCTGTATTCTCAACACCTTTCTTATCTCTGATTTCCATATTGAATTCTTGCAGCAAAAGAATCCAACGTATGAGTCTTGGCTTAGCCTCCTTCTTTTTCAATAGATCTTAGTAGTCTTTGCATGATCGAATATACAATCACATTAGTACCCACCAAATAAGCTCTAAATTTTTCTAATGCAAATACTATAGCCAACAACTCTTTCTCGGTAGTGGAATAGTTGATTTGAGCATCATTTAGGGTCCTTGATGCATAATAAATCACATGTGACCTCTTGTCTACTTTTTGACCCAAAACAGCTCATTGCATAATCACTTGCATCACACATTAACTCGAACGGCAAACTCCAGCCGGGTGACTTAATAATTGGTGCGATAGTCAACAATTCCTTCAATTTATTAAAGGCATCCTTGCACTCCTGGTCGAAGTTAAAGGCAACCTCCTTTTGCAACAATTTGCACATCGGCATTGAAATTTTGGAGAAATCTTTGATAAACCTCCTATAAAAACTGCATGACCAAGAAACGAGCGAATTCCCCTCACCGAAGTGGGGTATTGTAAGTTCTAATCAAGTCTATCTTTGCCTTGTCTACCTCGAGCCCTTGAGAGGACACGATGTGGCCAAGTACAATTCCATGGTCTACCATAAAGTGGCATTTCTCCCGAGTTTAAAACAAGATTAGTGTCTATGCATCTTTTAAGCACAAGTTCAAGATTATTTAAACAAATATCAAATGAATCACCATAAACACTGAAGTCGTCCATAAATACCTCAATGATGTTTTCCACGTAATCAGAGAATATACTAACCATACATCTCTGAAAAGTGGCGGGCGCATTGCAAAGACCAAATGGCATTCTTCTATATGCGAATGTACCGAAAGGACAAGTGAAAGTAGTCTTCTCTTGATCCTCGGTGCAATAACAATTTGATTGTAGCCCGAATAACCATCCAAAAAGCAATAATATGAATGTCCCGCTAACCTCTCTAACATCGATCAATGAAAGGCAAAGGAAAGTGATCCTTGCGGGTTGCCGAATTGAGCTTTTACGTAGTCTATGCACACTCGCCATCCTGTTTGAACTCTTGTAGGAACAAGTTCATCATCTTGATTTCTCACAACGGTGACACACGATTTCTTAGGCACCACTTGCCTTTGGACTAACCCATTTCTTTGTCGAAATTGGGTAAATCACCCCACACTTAGTAATTTGAGGATCTCTTTCTTCACGACCTCCATCATTGGGGGGTTAAGCCTACGCTGAGCATCACGTGCGGCTTGATATCATCTTCCATAAGGATTCTATGCATGCACATGGCTGGACTAATGCCTTTGATGTCAGCAATTGTCCAACCAATAGCCGTTTTGTGCTCTTTCAGAACCCTAATGAGGCGTTCTTCCTGTATTGCTGTGAGATTCTTTGCAATAATGACTGGTAGCTCTTCCCCATCACCCAAGTAAGCGTACTTTAAGTGATCAGGTAGAGGTTTCACTCTAATTTAGGTGCCCGCACAACAGAAGGTAAAGGAACTTCATCGATTCTGAGGTAAAGAGATATATGAAATATTACCTCTTAACTTCTTGTGATCTTTGTTAAAGCACCACATGTCTCAACAAACTCCTTGGAAATATCAACGTCCAAGTTAGGCATGCCATGGACGTCCAAATCAATGCTATTTTCAGAGCACGATTCAAGTTCATCTTCGTTGATCAAATCAAACATCTGTTGTGCCAACGAACCAATAACATCAACGAGAAAATGCGAGAATGGATATCACTTGGATAACGCATGGCTTCAAAAATATTGAAGCGTATAACCTCTTTGTCAAACTCCATAGTGAGTGTCCCAGTATCACAATCAATCTTCGTCTTAGCAGTCTTCATAAATGGTCTCCCAAGAAGTAATGAAGTAGACGAACAATTGTCCCCATCCTGCATATCCACAACAAAGAAATCAACCGGAAAGATTAGTTCATTAACTTGCACTAACACGTCTTCCACGAGTCCTTTAGGATATATGTTAGACTTATTAGCTAATTGAATGATAATCCCTGTCTCCTTTAAAGGTCCCAGATTCAATGAATCATAAACATCGGCTGACATCACGCTTATGGAAGCTCCCAAATCGAGTAAAGCACGCTCGAACCGTTTTTCACCAATAGTAACTGGCACTGTAAAACCACCAGGATCCTTACACTTTGCGGGCATCTTCTTTAGCAACATAGCTGAAGCACTTTCTCCCACACAGGTGATCTCGTTAGCAATCAACCTCTCCTTCCTTGTACACAAATCCTTGAACTTTGGCATACACAGGTACCGTTACGATGGCCTCAATAAATGGAATGTTGATATGCACCTTCTTTGAAAATATCCATAATCTCCTTGTCTAGAGCTTGCTTCTTTGACTTGGCAAAACGACTAGGAAAAGGAGGTGGTGTGGTAAAAGTAGGAACTGTGTCCTTAGGTTGGCCAGTTGAGGTTGGCTTTTCCTTTGGAACAGTTTCCACCTCTACTTCCTCTTCCAAATCGTGACTAACCTTTTCTTGTTGTTTTGGCTCTTCAGTTTGCTTCCCACTTCTTAGAGTTACAGCATTGACATTCGCTCTTGGATTCACAAAAGGTTGTGGTGGCAACTTTGCTGAATTCTGTGCTTTTATTTCATTCATGTCTGTAGCCAATTGTCCCATTTGAAGTTGCAAGTCCTTTATAGCCATGTCTTGTTTCTGCAGGATTGTATCTTGACCGAGCATTGGCATCTTGCTTTTGCATCATCATTTTCATCATCTCCTCTAAACTGGAACTTTTGAGTCATTTGTTGAGGTTGAGGTGGAGGTTGTGGTCGGAATTGTGGTTGTTGAAAACCACTACGTCGCCCATAAGGATTAGGAGAGGCTATGACTTGCTTGATTTGCATAACTAAAATTTGGGTGATCTTTCCAACTGGATTATAAGTATTAGAATAGGGATCATACCTTGGCCTCTGATTAGGGAACACAAGCATTCACTGTTCGGACTCTTCTTCATAAGAAGGAATAATCACTGCTTTGTGCCATTCGTTGTACTACCTTCTCTATGTTGTTCATCCGTTGCTCTGACGCATGACTCTCCCATCTCACTAACTCTTCGACATTAGAATCGTTTACTGGAATAGAATTGTTGAGCATTGGAAGCCATACTCTCAATCAAACTGGTTGCTGCGAGATTGTCTTCTCGATAAGTGAACCACCGGCGACCGCATCAATCAAATTCCTCTGTTGCAGAAGTAATCCTTCGTAGAAGTATTGAATGATAAGTATTGAGGATATATTATGGTGTGGGCAGCTTGCCAACAACTTCTTATACCTCTCCCAATATTCATATAGAGACTCCCCAGGACATCCGTAGAATGCCGCTAATCTCCTTCCGAACGGATGCCGCTTTGGAAGCGGGAAAATATTTCTCGAGAAATAGCTTCTTCATCGAGTCCATGTTGTAACACTCCCCGGAGGAAGACAATACAACCATTCTTCTGCTAAGTCTATCAATGAGAACGGGAAGGCTTGTAGCATAGCCATATCTCTGCCTGCGGTTACATGCCTCAGACTTGTCATTGTGTTCTGGAACTGTTGAAGGTGTCGATTTGGATTTTCACCTGGATGTCCCTTGAACTTTGGTAGATGATGAAGTAGATTCGACTTTAGTTCCACTGGGTTAGTGATTGCAATGCACAGTGGTTGAGAATCTAATCATGGAGACGTCAACTCTCTTAAATTCCTCTCCGGAGGTGGAGGGTCTCTCTCGTCGTCTGTATTAACCATCTCTTCTGTAGAAGGTTCTGGTTGCAACTGTGGACGTGCTTGTAGTACTGTTCCCTTGCGAGTTTGAATTCCACACCTCAGATATTCCCAATCTTTCGGTGCCAGGGATTAAGTACCTGAAACAAAATTCTCAAAAAGCTAAATCAAAAACTAAAAATAAGACTAAAAACAAAAATAAAACAAATAGAAATAACAACTAAAGCTACCGACTGCTCCCCGGCAGCGGCGCCAAAATTTGATGCGTGTCGTAGGTGCAATCAAATTAATATCTTATTTCCACTCAATTAAAAATAATATAATGGAAGTAAGGATCGTTCCCACGAAGAGCAGGGAGATTTAGTTGTCAAAAGTGTCACAATGGGGGGTTTGTTTTTGATTCAAAGTAAATAACAAAGCAATTGAAAATAATTAAGTTGCAAGCAATGGAGAGAAATATGATCAGGGAATCCTTCTTCGTTACTAAATCGTCATCAAGTTATTATATTCATCCATTAATACTATTAATCACAAATTATTACCAACCGTGGAATAACAGCTAGCTCAGTGCTATCCCTTAAATCCCTTAAATCACTTTGGAGTGCAGGCTCTCCAATACCAGATTCTATTCTTCGAAACCACCTAGTAGTAGCTCACTCAAGGTGTAATTTGTCCGAATGCTTTATCTTTTGTGAATTATAGATTGATCCTAGTAGTTAGACTCTTAGCTCAAGGTCCACTTTCTAGTGTTGTTTATACACACAATCACTACACAAAATCCCTCTGCAAGGTCTTGTGTTCTCTACTTTTGTATGAATCATTCGACTATTACTTATCTCCTAACTCAATACTAGCATTTGATTGAATCAACAAATTAATTCGGTTGGCCACCTAAACAATCTATCAATCAATCATAAATATTCTAATTAGTATAAACAATCAATAATCATGTGAAGAACTTCAAGATAGATTTATATAATAACTCAAATCATGTCTAGAACTTAGAATTCATCCCCAATCACTAAAAGTTTAGCTACTCATGGTACTAATAAAACCCATGAGTTTCATATAATAAAATAGAAAAGAAATAGTTACGGTGGTAGAAATAGCTCCAAACCCTAGCTTTTCTTCTCTTGAGTTCTCCTCTCCAAAACTTGATAAAAGATTATGTGATTCCAAAAATATTAAGAAGTTCTCTTATATAGGTGTCCCAAATTGTAGTTGTGCCCGTGCACCGAATCCCGTACGAACTTGGTTGCCAAAACTAGTCGAAATCCTAAAACAAATGAGTGCCGAAGTCTGGCCGTGAAAGAATTATACCCCAACTAATTGGGTCTCGCATAAAACCTGAGTAAAGCCCAGCCCAAAAAAAACTCCAATAGCTTGTGATTGGCCTGTCAGTTCCGTGGAACTGACAGGCATATTTCCATTCTACTCATATTTCCCTCGGACAGAAACATCACCGTGAGCGATAATTTCTGCTGGATTATTTTCACTCCGTCAGAATCACGTACACTCTGGTCGCCGTGAAAAGTATTTTCTTCTGAGTTTTCTTTCTCACTCGAACTCCATCTCCGTTGACTCCGTCTCCGTTGCCATGCACATTCCAGCGTCATCTCTCGCTATTCATCGCCATTGATCACGACAACGTCCCATGCATTCTTTTCAAACCTCATTCCTGCTAATTCACACTTGATGGGAGTACGTCATTCTCTGTTTTGCTCTACGGTGGAAACTTTCAATCCATATGTTTCCCGGAGTTTGGCTACGGTTAGAAACCCCTCCGTAGCTTTCCCTGCTGTTATTTTATTAAACTTCCTCTGAATTTCTGACTTCTTTTCATCCCCTGACATCCCTGTCAAACTCGAGCATCTTCTCTGTCAATTCCATATCGAGCTCTTCCATCTCTTTGCACGAGAATCACCATCAACTACCAACAACTCCCATCGCCAGCTCTTCACAGCCAACAGTCCCAGGCTCCCAGCTGACTCTTTTCATCTCTTCTTGTCACTGCCATCGTCATTATGGTCACGTACAACACCAAGTCTCGATCTCCTCCTTCACTGCCAGCGTCAATCCCACGAGTTCAGTCTCCCTCAGCTACCATCAACCTGATCAGAAATGATAACATCCATCTGTCTTTATCGGCATGAACAGCTTTGTCTACCATCCATCCGTCTCCCTGAATCATCACCATTACGAGCTTCTACTCTTCACTGCCATTACTCGAGCTTCTCCATCGTCTTTCAGTCACCGGCATCAATGCCATCTTCCATCGTTAGCCAACAGCAGCTCGTATCATGTACAGTCCATCGTCATTGTCTGCCAATCAATGGCAGCAGCCTAAACTTGAGTCATCTTGCTCTCAGTTCTTCTCGTTCCATCTCCATACAACCCCTCTGTCTCATTCCCTTCTTAGCCTCCGAGGCTCGAACCCGACCATCAACCACGGCTTCACCTAAGCAATCAAACTCGTCTCTCGCCAAAGATTACACAGAATCCTCTTCCTTAAGCTCCATCGACAAAGAAGAGAACAACTCTGTTTCATCTTCTATCGATCCATGAGCTTCACCCATATCAAGACTCACTCCATTCTTTCCATTACTGCCAGCACCATTATCGTCCCATATGGAAGCAGCATCATGAGTTCGCAGACGGAACCATGAAACTCAGCTCAGCTCCATCGAGTTCACCTCCTTGCCTGAACTGTCGAGCTCCATTCTCACTGCCATGTTCTCTATCTTTCATCACCAGCAACATCACTGCCAGGTTCGAGTCCCTTCAAAATTACCATCGAACAATGGTAGCAAGCCATTTCTTTCTCTGTCAGCATCACACAGCAGCGATCAATCTATAGTTTCCGTGAATAGCCATGCACGTCTGGCAACGAGTTATGAAGATGATGGCAGCCCTGGGTGGAAACAACCTAGTGCCTAAATTCTCAACCCCCACTGTCAGTTCTGTGGAACTGACAGGCTTAACCTCCTCTTTTGCTCCTAGCTTCCCCATATGATGTCGGAATGAGCTCGTTCTTTCGCCAATTGCTTCGTATTTTCGTCCTCTTTGAGATGATATCAAGTACTTTTGGATTCGAACGAGTTCCACTTGATCTTTGGCCCTTCTCCGCTTGCGGCTAACTTCTTTTATTGCACAATTAAGTGCCAATTCACTTCTTTTGGATGATTCACCTAGCAAAACACAAATAAGAGAAAACAAACGTAATATACAATAATTTGCAAGAAAATATAGCAAATACTAGCATGGATTCAACACAAAATATATGCAAAATATGCACTTAACATAAAGCTACCCACGACCGGATCCGAGCCCGGCTCTTACGAGACGTTGAGATTTCTTTCTCCCTCATCCAACGGTCGCTTTGCTTCCACGTGCATCGAAGATCGCCGCCTCCCGTGCTATACCGAGATCACATCAAAACCGCTACCTCTCTCGGCTCGTTCGATTGTAGCCGCAGCTCATCCAACGGTCCCATGGGCTTGTCTCATCAAACATTGCTTTGTCCCTGCCTCACACCACAGACACCTATACCTATACCCCATCGACAGACCCATTCTAATCTTCTTTTCTCTTTCTTCTTCCTCTCTCCCGTCTCCCTCACCCGACGAGCTCTGCTCTGCCTCTGTAACAACACCAACTCCTCCACCTTCTTCACCCGTACCACCACAGAGTCGCTTCGCCATCACCTATCTCATGTCACACCATCACCAGCCAACAACCCCGGGACTAGATATCTCTTTTTGTTTCTACCAACCCTAGAAACTAAATCGGAGACATCTAGGGCTAGGGTTTCCACCCAATCAACCGCATGGAGTTACGAGCATGATGAGACAAGAGGGAAGGCGATTCAGTATGGTTTGATTCGATTTTCATTTAATTTCTATTTTTAATTGAACTAGGGTTTGGGAATTTTGGGGCTGATGCATGTATAAATAGAACCGAATGGGGTTGATAGAAGACACTTTGGATTAGCCGAGCGGTCACTTTAGGTTTAATTTTGTGTATTTGTTATTTCATCATGTTTTAATTTAGTGCTAGGGTTTGAGATGAAACCTAATTCATGACTTGTGTTCTTCATGCTCCATATATTGTTCTTGATTGCTTAAATCATTTGTAAGATAGTCTTTAATCTCGGCATGTCAACTCATTGCTCTCACGGTGCATGACAAAGCCATGTATGCACTGCATTTGATTATATCCACGAGATGATTATGCTACAACTTAAGCTCATTAGATTAATGTTATCTACAGATTAATTGTGCCTTAATCGAACAGTTAATACTTAGGATAAATACCTTAGTTGCGATTAAAGTTATCAATCGGAGAAACATATTTGACATAAGGCGAGACTTGACACCTCTCCTTTATCTGTCAAAACAAGAATAAAATCATGAGTTGAAGAACATAGTATAGATTAGTGGTGGAATCAAAGAATCTAGTACCCCTTTGTTACTGTTTCATCCCTTAGTTTAGGTTCACACCATCTCAGTTCAGCCGTATCGGCACAAAACACCATTTTGTTACTCTGTCACACTAAGAAACTCGCTTTAGCATAGCCATAGATTATTGAAAGCACCCCTCGTCTCTGTGGATCGACCCGTACTTGCCGCGTCTCCAATAGACGCCGTGCACTTGCGGTATAACCCGTAGGCCAATTTATTTACCCATCTTCCGGGCCTACCATACCACCATGTACACATCTACAACAATCATGAAAATCCAGCATTCATACCAATAAAACATTTCATATATCAATGAGACATGACAAGAGTGTACACCATGTACACATGTACAAAATCTAGAAAATTTAACATCATATACACAAAACATGTCGTATATTCATGAGACGAAACAAAATGTAGAAGTTTATACACATATACAACTTGAATCGTCTACACATAAAAAATCTACAACAAAAAAAAGAAAAGGAAAAAACACAAAATTGGGCATATCCTAAACAAGCAGTTAATCTAAGTAATTTCACATGAAACTTCTCAACGGGAGTTGCAAATAGAGAATTAGTGGAAAAATATTTCTTTGCACCATATATGTATAAAAGGTTCTCGAGTTTAGTTATCCAAAGCTAAGACAAAGTGAATGATTAAATAAAAGTCAAGCTGGTACTGACCTCATAACAAATCTTGAATTGCGATCCAACGATAGTGTTTCACCTGTTGATATAAATTCCAGTCTACCATTATCAAATTTGCATGCCAAATTGAAATTTGAAAATCAAAATAAAAGTATACGAGTAATAATTACCAGTAGAAGGATTAAATATTAACCAAAGCTTATTCCTGAATTTCCGATCAGCACCTAGAAATCGCACCCAATAAACAATTGTATAATTATGTACACATTAATCTTCAGCATGTGTACAACTATGTACACATCGCAACACACATTCGAGCTTCTAATTTGAGTAAAATAGGAAGGCGATAATACTAAAGGTGTAGGAATTTGGATTGCTTTTATATAATTATGTACTTACCAACAAACAAATAGAATAACCAGGATGCAAAATAAAAGAAACAAATAGAAGGGTGGAAATTCTTAAGTAATACCTTTTAAATGTTTTGTTTTGCGTCTCGGCTTCGAATAGTGGAACCCAAAAAAGAATTCCCACCATCCAGATGAGTAGTCATGACCTTTGTTCTCGGTCATTTCTAGAAGAAAAAAAAAGAGAAATGAATAAATGAATCTACCCTTATTTATCCCAATTAATTAATGCAATCATACGATAACATGAGGTTATATATCTGCAAGAAGTCATAAAGATCGTTATGATACCCATTTCATCACGAGGAATGCCAAGTTTTTCATATGTAAAACTAAAAATAGTCCATGAGGATATACAAGAAGTCATATAAATGGTGTACAAGCATATACACCTCTTATAACAAGGACAAAAAAAAAGTGCACCTTTATATACACCACGTATAACTCGTAAATATCAAATAGGGTGAAGGACTACTAACTGCAGCTAAAATATAGACATGAAATGGAATAACAAAATGAAGCCCCTTATATGATTATGACATACATACATGACTAATCAACATGAGACGTGCAACAAGAGGCATTCTTTACAATAGATAGTAATAGGTCTACAAAACAGAACCAGTCAAGATGCATAATTTTAACTAATTATTAAAATATTGATATATGCTACATGGCACAGAAACTAGACACAAGTTTTACCAAATGAGAAAGAAACTAAAAGGTATATACCACAATTTGATAAAGAAAAAGAAAAAATCAACAAAATAACTCAAAAGGGGCAGCAATAAGCTAGAATTAATATCTAAGGTTGTGACCACCATGTCTTCATAGCTGTAGATCACTCAAAATGTGTGTAAAATGCCCAAAAGTTAGATTCGAACATTTTGATATTAAAAATTGATAATTAATATTAGGATCCAAATATGAGTAACCATCTCACTAAGTGTTGCCCGAGAAATGGGTAGCTAATATGAGAGCTGTTGATGTTTTGGACCAACCCGGTATATGCTATTAAATTTGAAGTTATTCGTTTATGTGTGTACTTTGATGTGGATATGCAAGTACAGACATACTAACTAGAATAGAAAAAATTTATACCCATTTACAAATTTCATGCGAGCAGAGTGTAAAACCACTTGTTAGAATTGATGCTTATATTACATTTTCAAAAATATTACGACTAACACAACGAATCTAATTAGAGAAAGCATAAACGAGTTAAAGACTATGCACCTCCATAATATTTCTCTCTCACGTTCAAACAAGTAATCATGCCAACATGGACATGTATTGTAAACTGTATACTAGTTTGATTCATTATCAATGTTGTAAAACAAAGTATGGATGATTAGTTTCAACAATCTAATACATATGGGTGGAGATTGTCCTATGACAACCACAATACAATAGTATAATGCATACATCCTACGTGTTATGATGTCGATTTCTAATCAACTAATCACCTAATTATCAATGTATTCCATCTTAGAATTTATACACGACATTTTTTCTCTACAAATTATTGCGTCAATAATCAATTTATCTCTAACAACAAAAAAATATTAAATAACCACTTACTGAGTTAAACAAAAAAAACATTACAATTAAATAAAATTCAAACAAAACAAAGAGATCCAGAGACGGAATTAAGAATATTGAACTTGTTTAACAACATAATCGACGATATTATATTTACGAAATGTAAAAGAACAGAGATAGGAAGACCGAGTTTTCTAATCTCATCTTTTAATCGATCGGATCATCACAAGATCTCTTTAGTTCTTAGAATCATCAAATACAAATTTAGGGTTGGACTCAAAAGAATCCCAAAAGATTTCAGAAAAACTGGGACAAAAAGGCTGAAATTACTTGAGATCTCGTAGATTTTGTGGAGAGATTCGATCATCTAACTGAGATCTCATATACCAATTAAAATTGATGAATAATCGATCTGAAACGTGATGATTGACTAAAACCTACATCATTTTTGTTGCGGAGCTCTATCGTCACAGGACAATGAAGAAACGAATTCGAAACACACTGTTACCCCAGGTTTCTACATGAAGGTTAATTTTGTCATCAAAAAATAAACTTTTGGACTAAATCGTTCAAATAAGGACCGACTCGTTTGAAATTTGGTAAATTTGGATCAGAGAGTACTAGGCTTGAGATGGGTGGACTAAAGCGTCCAAAACCCACTAACTTTGGGACTAAACGTCAATTTCTTCCTTGCATTTTTGATTTGATGTGGCTCGGCCGCCTCGGGTCTAATTCCAAATCCAAGTCCGAATATCCAAAGCTTCCAATCCAAAGCTTCCAAAATTTTATCCAATTTTCAAATCTAAGTCTTCAAACCCATGAGAAAAACTCACATAAAATTATATATTATTTGGTCGACGGGATTTAGATTCTGTTTCCGTCGACGAATACTGTTGCGTCTCCGTTATGATTAGTGGTCATAATAACGGTCAAGCGGGTCAATGAAGAGGGATCCATCAGCTCAATCAACTTTGTCTTACTCGGGCTGGTTGGGTCTTGCTCAGCTTGGATCACCGAGTTACGGTGGAGAGTCACCGAGTTGACTCATCAAAAGAGAGATTCAGACAGAGTCTCATCTGTTCCATGGCGATTATAGGCCATATTCCTACTATTTTCACTTCATTTACCTGCAAAATTTGTCATACATTCATCTCTAACATACATCTAGTTTTATTCGCAATTCAAACCATTTTTGACTTCAAATCCACCTCAAATTTGCATCTTTATCACAACACAAAGACCACCAGCTTCCAATTACCAATTCCATTACTCACAACAAAGAACATTAATTCCACCACTGCCATATCCAACCTTGGCTTCTGTTGCAGTCATTCTTAGCCATAAACAATCATTCATCTGCAGCTTCATAATCCATTCTCGCGACAAAGACTAATAGCCACCATCTTCAAGAAATGCATCCGAAATAGCAGCATCTACGATCTCAACCCCACCAAAGAACTATTTTAAGCCACAACTACAGCTTCACTACCACCAAGTGCAACACCATCTTGAGTTGAAACTATACCAGGTCCGTAGTCTTTTCCGTTAATCGAACACCAACGTATACAACAACATGAGTTGAAACTATACTAGGTCCACCAGACCACCACTATCAAAACATTTCACAAAATGATAAGTTTAATTAGAAGCTAAGAAAATCAGTCAATGTAATTATTGTATAACATAATAGAAAGATTAAAGGCATTTTCGACATCGGTCAATTTATCACTCACTCTATCTACAGCCTTTGGTAATGAGCAACTAATATTCCAATTGACAGTAAAATTATGTACAATATTTGTTAAAATAAAGCTTCTTTGAACAATTACTTTACTTGAAGTTAATAAGGTAAGACTGTACAGGACAAACTCGTCGGTTGTGAATCAATGTAGCGGTTGTCTCAACTCCTTGAACATTAGAGATAGAAAATCACCAATTCAACTAGTGCTAGACTTTGATGGAAATCACCACTGTCCTACATTATTGTTTGCATCCTATACATAATTAGTACCCTTGGTTATAATCATATTTCTCTTATCTTAATATTACTTTTAAGCTTCTCTAGCTGTCAATGAATTTTCACATCCTATACACGACTCTAATTTCTAGTGTTGCGAGATTATGTTCTCTTTTGATTCATCTGAATTCTCATCATGTAAGACATATACTAGTTATTGAGCAGAACAAAATTTGTTGTGGTGGGGATGCCCCAACTTTGTGCAGTTAATTTGCCAACATACATTTTACATGGAGAAAATGGGTCATTTGTCCAAAAAAATTTAAAACACGGTTAAATTTGCCAAAAAAAAATAGCAAGGATGAAACTGGATTCATTTTATACAAAAATGGATGATTTGATGCAAAAATAAAAATAAGAAAAAATATTTAAAAATGGACAGATGAAACTTAAAATATTTAAACTTAATTTTTGGCATTTAAATGAATCAAAACCTAAGTGTCTTTTTCACCAAAATTTTGTGTTTACATGGCCCTTAATCAAAATGAATGTTTTCCCCAAAAGGGGCCCTAGCTAGCCGAAATGACATGGTCTGATCTTGCAAGTGTATATGCTCATAGGTAACATATTCTCTGAACTCTTAACCTTGTATAACAGTTTTCATCACTTTTCGTTTCTACAAATAAAAAGCCTTGATTTTGAAAAACTTTGCACAATTTTAAACCCATTGTACAATCAAAATTCTATCTTTTCATGATTAATTAGAGGTGAGATTGACAACCCAAACAGCTACAGTGAAAGCAACCATGCCGTGTATTTTATCACGCAATATAATAGCACCTACAATATAAAGCACAAAAAATCAAACGCAAACAAATTAAAATTACATCCAACAAAAAAGAAAGAAAAGCAAACCCAATTTTAATTTCACGCAAGAGAATAGGGTTAGGGAAGGAGAAGCTTCTTCAAAAAACCACACCTACAAAATAAAAAATAAAAAAACAATTAAAACAGATTTACATTGAACAATCGTAACACATGATCGATCAGAAAGAAAGAACAACAAACCTAATTCTCTAATTTCTCAAATAATATCCTTGTTTATAATCAAAACTCCAAATTAGTATGATAATCTTCTTCTTCATGCAAGGCTATTAAAACCCATACCTAATTATTCAATCAACAATCAATTTTGAAAGAAATAAAACCACACATAAGAAAACCCTAAATTATACACTCGATTTACCTTTTCTTCCTCTTTTCATAGTTCAATCGACTTCAAGATAGTTACCTTCTTTCTCGCATCGAATTACTAATTCTTCCATGAACCGTTCACAAAAATCAAGATCGATTATTATGAGTTCATTTTCTCCGAGAGAAGAAGAGAAAAGAAGAGAAAAGATCTACGTTTCTTTTCGATATTATTGTGGTATAACTCGATATTATTTGGTATAACGGATGTATTGTCCACTTAACGTACGTGAGTAACGTCCAGTTAAGTATTTGGTGTGAACCGAGTGGAAGTAATTAATTAGTCAGAAATACTCACATAAGTGTTGTATACCCACGTTTTCCCTAACAGAGTGTTACTAACGGCCGCTTAAATACATGATGTAAACGGAGTGTAATTCAAATTTTAAAGCTCCGACCAATAGAGTCCCGCCACTTGTCCTTTCCAGAATTACTCTAGTTCAAAGTTTTTATCTCATTTAATTTGAGGGGGGTGTCACACTCACCGTGCGACGTGGGAGCTTATATGACTTAGTGTTTTAAAGGAGGGGAGATTATTATTTTTTATTTATTTATTTTGTTGCAAGAGATTTTACTAGTCAGAGAGCCATGTGGGTGATTCGGACGTGAATTAGTTTTGAACCATTTTTTGGGGACCAGTCTTTTTTTTGGGATCATTGTTTTATTTTGGTAAGACATTAGAAGTAAATCTAGGTCACCCCTTATCTAGATATTTATATTAATACCTGTAGATGGGAAAAACGATCCGCTGGTTTTTACGGAATTGAGGAGATGATCGCGCGGAGGAGACTCCTTGAACCGAGAAAAATGCTTAACCTCACACAGATGCACTGCAAGAAGGGAGTGCTTTGAATTCGAGAGAACAATCTGTAGTACTCCGGCCTAAACCAAGACAATGGCCGTTCCAGAGTAAATTCGGTCACAAGAGAGGATGGGTCGGTATGTAGGAGGGAAGCTGAGAAATGTGTGAGATCAATGGTGATCGAAAATTATAGGTGTGTTGTGTATTCTGAAAATAAGATAAGTTCAATGATTGAATTTGCTCGTTGAGAGTTGGATTGTTAATCTCGTGTTGTCTGTTTGACGTGAGATTGTCCCCGTTTCAATCATGATTCAGAGATTTATTTATATTCTTTGGAATTGAAAACACCATGATCTCATGAAGTGTGACAAGATGGAATCAAAGAATGGGAAAGTGGAAATCGTGTTAAAACCAGTTGCTCAACGTGCGGAGACTTGGTTGATTTTCCATCCACTAGTTTGTTAACTCCTTCAACTGATTGCATGACTTGCTCACATTCTCATCGTGTGTATGAACACACGTGCCGTAGACCGCTGCACCAAAACCCTAGTTAATATCCCCCATGTAAAGACAATTGATGTCTCGTGTGATGGTGGAGTCCGTGCTGCGTACGTGTATTTAGTTAGTCAGTTGCCGACTTCATGACTTCATGGGACGATGAGTCCTTATTTTGTTGAGTCGAACGTGATTTGGAAATGTTCTGAGACTCATGAATTGAACATGTATGTTGAGACAGAGATATAATGTGTGAATAAGCTAACATGAACAAATATTGTCAATTGTTGAATATTGATAGTTGAATCAAATATTCCCTGTTGAGCAAATATTGCTCATCTCGAGCAAATGTTGCTCATTCGATGAATTATTGGTAGATGACCAAATAAGATACCGGCAATTGAACCGAGTATGATAAATAAAAATGTTGATCACGGATCAACGAAATTATTAGCGTTTGAATCGAATTATGAACCTTGACTCAAACCCTAATTTGATCAATTGATGATTAACCGATGATTTATTGAAAATTAACCATGGAGCGAAGGAGGGACCGCCATATGGGATTATGGATCAACCGTAGCGTCCAGTATGCTCACGTGAGCAAATATCAAGGTCTCCGAAGACCAATGATTTGATTGAAAGGATGATTAAATGCTAGTTTAATCATTTTTTAAAATAATGCTCGTCTGAACCTTAGGTAACAAAACCTAATTAATTATGAAGATGTGAGGGACCGACCAAGAGGTCATGAAACCGGCCATGGATAGTCACGGATCGAATATTGATCGTCTTATGAAGTTCCAAGTTGTTTGGAAGAGTTTTGGACCTAATACGTACAATCATGCGTTAAATTAGGTCAAAATTATCAAAATATATGGGACCGTCTCTTGCAAGCCAAACATACAACCCCTCGGTCACCAAGGTAACATGCTCACGTCACCAAAGTGTTCGTATCTCGGCTTATGAGAATTTTGATATTTTCTCGGTGTGTGTTTGAGCAACATTTTTGAGAAAATATGAAGAAATCATGGATTTTTGCCGAGACCGTGAAAACTTCATGAGATGAAGGAAAAATAATAAAATAATGAAGGAATCATAAAGTGTGGGACCGTCTATGGCCAAGACATGGCCTAAGCCATCCAAGGGGCTCTGGCCCCATGGTATTTTTCCTAAGTTTTCATGATTTTAGGGAAATATCATAAAACCAAGGAGTTTGTTAAAAACCAAGGAGTTTTGTTGAAATCAAGGAGTTTCCATGAGATGAGGAAAACATAAAAATAATAATAATAAAATAAGGGACGTGTGGGACCAACTTTTGGGCATGGTTGATTTCGCCAGGCCCTGGCCCCAAGAGTTTTCCCTAATTTTATGTATTATTTCATGATTTGAAGGAATTTTCATAATTTGAAGGAAACATCATGAAATCAAGGAATTTCATGGGATTAAGGAACATGAAAAATATAATAATAATAAAATAAGACGTGTGGGGCCAGCTAGGCATGACCATCCTGGGCCATGGCCCTATTCCACAGTTTCTAATTTTATATTATTTTCATGGGATCAA
The DNA here is from genome assembly GCA_023531295.1 of Papaver armeniacum. Taxonomy (NCBI): domain Eukaryota; kingdom Viridiplantae; phylum Streptophyta; class Magnoliopsida; order Ranunculales; family Papaveraceae; genus Papaver; species Papaver armeniacum. Next base: position 23,743 of record JAJJWW010005657.1, on the reverse strand, counting down.
GGAAATATCATTAGATTAAGGAGTTTTCATGAGATTAGGGAAATAATAATAAAATAATGAGGAACCATGAGGTGGGGGCACGGATCAAGGCATGGCCTGTGGCCAATAATCACGCCCCACAATATTTTCCCTAATTTTATATTATTTCCTCAAAGGAAGGAAACACCATGAAACCGAGAAGTTTCCTCAAAACGAAGGATATTTGTTCAAATGAAAGGATTTTCTGAGATCAAGGAAAATAATAAAATACGATATGTAATTTGGGCGTGACCCGGTCACTTTATGACCGATCACGGCGAGCTACCCTGCGCCTTGACTATTATTTTATTATTTATTATTTTCTTCCTATTTTGCATAGGTTCATCGTCTTCAGATTCGAAATACTCATCCGTGTGTCTGTGTGCTCGTTAGTGCATTATTTTTAAATACATTTGCACCGTTTCGACGTGGCTTACTCAAAGGTAGCTCGATGCCCGTGTATTGAATATTTATTACTAACCCATGGAATTCTCTTGTCAAAGAACCATAAATTGAAGTAACGAAATATTATGAAAATATTGAATATTTTCCAGGGATCCAAATATTAATGAATCTATTGATTTTGAGAATAATTAATTGATGGCTCTATACTAGTACGATCGTCTATGAGCATTAATTATTCAAGAATCTAGTGTTATGAGCTTGTTGAAGGCCATATTTCTTTCATATAGTCGTGGAAAACATTGTTACATCCCGAAGTCATTATTGTTCTATATTAGCGAGGGCAAGCCCGGCTAGAGCCGTCTAATCATTCAATTCTATGGTAAGTAGTTACCGAAATTGCTCTCGAGTATTCATGAGATATGCCGTTTCCTCGCCGGAGAGACTACATATCCATATATACTCTGAGAGACAAAGATTCTCAATCATAGATTCTTGTGGCATGAGCTTTCATGCTTTCTACAAGAGACATGAGCCTCAATATTCGCTCCGATTGCCGGATCAGAATACTTATAATTATGTGTTTACGATTTTAGCCTTTGTCGAAAATCCACCATCTACATTAAGTCCTCGCTTAGTGAGGAACAAATGTTCCTCACGCATTGAATGGTGATTTTCCAGTACAAACATAAATAAGTAATTGAACTTAGTCATAAGATAATACATTACGGATTTCGACCGAATGAGCAAACCATGGTTTGAGCTAAACTCAAAGTGGCATAATAGAGCATCATCCAAAGGAGTATAAATTGTGTAAACCGCTCGATTCGATGGTGGAACCTTGGTCGGTTTAGGATTCAAGGGCCGTCCGAAAATAAATCCTTGTTTTAGGAATAGACGCTGCGTTCTTTCGTTAGTTTAAGGAACAAACAAAATGTACTCCGAGTCTAATGATAAAATTTTGTCTATGAGCTTTCAAAACAAATATTTTTTTTTTAAATACGTGAGATTTCACAAAGTGGAATAAACTCGTTTCAAAGGTGGATGCTCGTACGAGAGAATTTTTTTTTATTGAAACGTCTCGTTAGTGATAAAATTTTGTTTATGAGCTTTCATGAAAATTTTTATCTTCGAGCCAAAATCTTTGAAAATATACTCGCTCAAAGACAGATGATGTCAGACGAGGGAGCAAAAAATATATAGATACATTTTCAAATTTACGTGAGTTTCATGTTAAATATATATATTTAGTAAAATCAATGTTTTGATTTTGAACAACCGTTGGAAAGTAGACAATCATACATGGTGAAATAACGCCTCAGATGTGAGTTTTCACAATTGTAGAATGGACGTCTTTCCAATTTTGAAAACCAAAGAATGTTCACATAGTAAAATTTACATGGGTTGTTCACGGTTTTATCAAGTCATGATTTTGAATAATGAATTTTGTCTGCCTTTGCAGGTTTGAAAGAGCGAACGAATTTCGAGATTGTAATCACTACATCTAGTGAAATTATAAATAGGTAAGAGTTGGATGGTTACCATTTGTGTAGACTCGCTGGTGAGCACATTTATTCCATGATTCATTGTTCCGTCGAAGCTCCCCGCTTTGTATGAACGATGTGTCAAGCAGCCACTTTGCAGAATGACCGACTCCCATGATGATACTTCCAAAGATGGTGTTTCCAGATAACATCTCTACTTTACGAAACTTTAAGAAATGGTACTGGAACCTCCGGGTGATGGTGAGAGATCCTTCATACCGAGTCAGTACTCCCGGTTATTTCATTAGCTTTACCATAGATGCTCGTAGTGAGATCTTTGGATCAATGTAGACTCCACGTAAATGGAAGAAATTCTACGGGAGCGAGAACCTGTATAAGGACTACATGATATTAGCAAATGACGTGTAGTCCTCACTGCTTTTCGGTGAGTTGTTAACGCTCCTGTGTCATGACTTTGCCCGTGCAATTAGGATCATGAGACCAAGGTTTATTATTTGTTTTCAGACTTTTGCTCCATCTTCAACTTGTTCCCGCAAACAACTCATGAATCCAAAGACCACGAAGAAGTCGATGTAAGTATCTTTTTCGTGCAAAGCGATCGTGGCATCTCCTGAATGAAATAATAACAATTGTTGTTGATGAATCCAGGAAGAAATCATTGTAGATAAACATCATGTCGATGAAGCGTGCTCTTTCTTTGGTATATGGGAATATGGAGAATTCTAAATCCCGAACCGAACGGAGATAGCGGCGTTGCCAATGGAGATTTCATTGCCGAGCCTCAGCATTTTAGCAAAACACCGTAGAATCTTCGTTCAAGCGGATTTTCGCGATCCGCATATGTATCTTCAAGCCCAGAAAATTTCCAAGCTTTAGTGAAGACGATTTTTGAGTTTTGAGCATGTTTAGGGCCCGAAAAAGGCGAAACATTAAACTTTCAGAGACTTTCTAACTTTTTCGATCAGATGTTGTCCAATGCTTTCGCTACATCTCCCTTGCTTGTTTCTTCAATTGATTTGAATTTTGGATATGTTGTGGAGGACATTCATACGAAGAGAAATATGACCTATCCCTAGATTCTTCACCAATTGCTCCCAACTCACGGCTTGTAAAAGAAAGTGTAAAATCATCTCGTACGAGCTTGATGTAAACACCATGTTGTGCTTTTAGACCATTCGCTTGTTTCTTGAACGGTTGTTGAAGGATTTAATGTCATTGATTCATTCGAGATCAGACCCTTTGATTAATACATGAGCATGGTGCTTGAAGTGCCATCTTGTTTCGCGCCGTAGAAACATCATCAAACCCCGATCACGGACCATAATCGAGGTTGCTCTCAAGAGAGGATGATGTAATGACCATGGTGGCATGTCCTGGGTAGCATTATTTTTGCGATGATTGACTAGCACCGGAGAGCCCCTAACCACGAGTGTTGGACCGTGAAATTGATCGTCATGACTCTGGACCGTCGATCCCGCATTTTGTCAATCTCTCTTTCATTTTCCCTTCTTCCTCGCAGGACCTAGATAAAGGATCCGGTAGAAAATCATGTAAAGACCCGTGTGGTCGGTTGGAGGTACCTTGATGAAGGACTTAGCAAAAAGACCTGGTGGACACAAGATCGATTGTGGAAGTTATGAATCCGTCTAAGAATTGTTGCTTGCATGTTTTATGATCAGAAGTCGAGAACCTCATACGAACGCTAATCTGATGCTTGACCTTAATTTTGAAGCTAAGAGACTGAGTTGTCACATGAGAAAAGAAACACTCAATTCGGAGTTGTAGAGGTCAGCCCAACGAAGGTTGCACATTTGTGATTTGTAATCCTGTACAAAATTTTCAGACTTCATAAACCTGGGTCAGAAGTTAATATCTTTCAGCTCGTATGTCCGATTAATGCGCCCTTTTGGTATGTTGTAGAAGAGACATAGAAAAATATCTTTCGTTGAGGAAGCATTGTCCCATTCATCACCTATTGGTACGTTTTTTCAAACTCATGGCCTGAAGTGTGTTGTATCTCATTTGTTGAGGTGATGAGAACATCTTGTAGAAGACTTTGGATTATGCCCACGGGGCCGTGCCAGCTTTAGGAAGACTTTCATGTGAGCATGTTATCAGGTCTACACATCTTCATATGAATCACTCGGTTCTTAGAAAAGTCCGCTTCATGTGTAACACATCGAGAATGATTAGTTGATGAAGCCCCGAGGATGTTGCTCCCGAGACCGTTGTTGGTCCGAGACCATGAATGATTACGCTCCAGATCCTTGTTGATACCGAAATCATGGATGGTGTTCCTCTAGAGATTATTGTTGATGCGATATCATGGTTGAAGTTGCTCCAAAGACCGAAAAGGCTAGAACCATGATTATAGATATAATCTTTGCTCCTTCATCCAAGGAGCCTTTTACATTCACGAACTAGTCAATGAGTTGAGTGTCCTAAGATGAAGGTGTAACGAGAGTTCAACCTGGAATTCTCCGGAAGCATAACTTTACCATGAACTCGCCACGGTGAGTCGACATTGTTGCGTAGATAGCATCACTCGGCCATAACGGATGTGATTGGTGAAGAGAGGAAGTTCCACAATCGTGCAGGGGCTTGTGATGTGAAATCCCGATGATGAAGTTTCATGGAATCACCTCGAAAGTTGCCTAGTGTATGTTGAAGGAGTTAGTGCCATCCATGTATGAATGATGTTGCATATGCTTCAAGTCTTATCATGGGATAATGAAGACTTATCGATTGTAGTTTAGTTACACTTTGATCGGCCGGTGTTTGAATCAATGTGTCATCGTCGAGATATTTGTGTTGTACTCTTTGATTGGGAGTACAATTTGACTTCGCTTCTTAGATGCTTGAGCGTTGAAGAGTATATTCCTTAAGCATCGAATGTCTTAGGGGTTTTCATTTAGATTAGATGTATATATATGATTAGATTTTTATATAGTTATTAGGTTAGTTTTAATCTTCAGTTTCCATATCACAATAATGGAACACAAAGGATAACGCTGTAACTCGACAATTTAATTGAAAAGTCTTCGTTCTTTGCTGCTCTCCTCTTTTTCCCTGAACACCTCCACCGTCAGATTACAACCATCACCACCACGCTAACTGCCGCCATCATCACCAATGATGTAACCAAAGACCACCACCACCGTAATTAACACTTCGCAAACTTCCATGAAAACTAAAATTAAAAATTCAATTATTTCAATTCATCAACGAATCCTTCACCACCACCACTCCCATAACCACCACCACCACTTCCAAAACCAGTAGCACCACTAGGTCCACCGCCATCACCGTAACCGTGTAAAATTTGAAAATAATGAAAGGGTGAGATCATAATTATTAAGACTTCATATTGAATCCTCCCAAACGCCCTAATCTTACCAACCATTAAATTAACCCATTTAGCAAATTTCAACAATTTGTTTTTTTAGCAAATTCAAATTAACCCAACCATTGAATTAACCCATTTTGCAAATTCAAAAACTTAATTCAAATTCGATAAAATTAAAATTTTGATTATTTCTAAATCAAGCAAATTAATTCACTTATAACGATTGGTTACTTCAATCCGATACATGCCATTCACGCCACGAGTTGGGTACCCAATAAGTGGTGACGGAGTTAAATGTGAGTCAAGTATGTAAAAAACAACAACGCAGACCGATCTTGAAATCTTTTCGTGAGCCTTCATTTCCTGGGGCACGGAGCAAGTGACACCCATGCTGTCACAATCTTCAAACACTTCATTCAATCGATCGAGTTACACAAATTTGTTCTATTAAAATTTGATATTTTTGATTGTTCGAAGCTTTGGGTATTAGTTTTTCTAAATATCGCCTCGAGAGAGAGAAACCGAAAAGGCCAAGATGAAGATAAAAAGAGGAAGGAAAGAAAGACAACAAAGTAGCAGGTGGGGAAGAAGGCAGAGTTGGGGTTTCACGAGATTTCCTTGCTGCCTTAAGAAAACCAAATAGAAATAGTAGAAAGTTTCTACTAGAAACTAAAGCTCCATGTGTCCCATCCCAACCACTGCCACAATAAGTCTCTCCTCCATACTATTAAGCATTGTAAACATATGTATTTGTTTCAAACTCTGCTCTTTTGTTAAATGTATCATCTTAGTTAGATCCCTACATGCAGATTTGCTTGAAATGACTATGTTGTTTCATTGTTCCTCACACATACTAGAGTGAATAAGACCGAAATGTGAAACAATATGTGGTTAATTAATGTCATCTTGGGTAGTTGTCTTGGGTATTTGTGGATTTTGATGATTTTGTATGTTTACTAATGCTATGATGTTTAATTATTTGCATGTGCCTAAGACCTTCACACCCGAGTTTTTATTATTATGCGTACTACGAGTCGCTATCGAATGTCCTATGACTTGTTTTAGCATCAAACAAGTTTGATTAAAGGTATAATCTTCTGCTCCCCTCTTTAGCCAATGGTGGCAGTGATGGAACTTATTTGTTATGTTTAGCACATCAACTTGTTAATGTGTTTCATAGGTTTTTGGTCCTTCCACATCTGGTACCATCATATTACTTTTTTTTTCCTCCTTTACTTTTTATTGAATTCAGATGCTTTGTATGAGGTTGAGATTATCACGATGTTGTTTTCATCTTATGATGAAGAGCATTGTTTGAGGTATTAAACAGGAATAGATGGTGAAATAATCTGGAAAAGAAAAAAAACGGTTATACCTGCCACTCTATCCTACCCGACCCGCCAATTAATGGGTGCAGATCTTACCCGTTTAATGGCGGATAGGGTGGCGGTAAAAAATTTTTATCCGCCGCCAATGCGGTAGGGTGGCGAAATTGGCCATATCCTACCCACCCTACCCGTTGTGCCCTAGTAGAAACATGTGTCGGGATTTCAGGACAAAGTTCCTTTTTTCCTTTTGATAACCAGAAATACAACATCCGTCTCGGGTGAAAACAAGAGGTTGTGCACTTTGGTATAGAAAAGTGTGGAAAAACTAAATTATTTTATTCATTAATTTATTTTTTTAATGAAGTTGATAATCCAAAAGTCACGCAGAGATTTTTATTTTCAATTTCTTACAAATGCAAAAATAATAAATAAATTAAGCTTGCTCTTTTATGGATAGTATGGTTGTTTTCATCGCATTTTATTTTTGTCGTGTAAATCTCTCCCCCTTTAATGAGAGCAACAATTCTTTAAGCTCTATTCTTAATAGCCATCAGATTTCCGTGATTTAAAATTCTCCGTCGGATCTGATTAGTATATTTCCGTGTGAACTATTCATATCAGCCATCAGATATAACTCATATTTATATCTCATCCGTTAGATTTGAAGGGCTTATGTTGGATATGCAAATTATAGTAGGGGTATAATTAAAATTATAAACATATATAAGGATCTTAAATAAAAACTTACTTCTTCATGGGTTCTCACCGGATCTTCATGGAGATCAATAATTATGCAACTTTCGTGCCGTATTTCTACGCAAAAATTGTGGAACACTTAAAGTCTGATAACGTGCATGGCACGTGCACTCTCCTAGTGAATATTAAGGCTCCAATTACAAGAATCGCATAAATTTTAGGACGTGTTCATCCATTTAAGTGGTAGGCAATTCGTCGGGTGTTTTTTTAGTCCTAAAACGGACCGCTTGATGATTGAGATACACCATATCTTAGGAGGAAAGTCATTCGCCTAGATGATAGATATCTAGGAGCACCTCTTTTGACTAATAGATCAAAGATAAAAAGTTTCGAACCATTAGTTGAAATAATGAATAAAAGGTTGGTAGGGTGGAACGGTATAGACCTTAACACAGCTGGTAAATCTGTTATGATAAAAACAGTTACCTCCTCGCTAACTGTTTACCAAATGAATTATTTTAAAATCCCTAAGGAAATTTGTAAAAAACTAAGCAACATACAAAGATATTTTTGGTGGGGAAAGAATGAAAAAGGTAAAAATGAAAAAGGTAAAAAAGGGGTGTATTTAAAAGCTTGGGAGTCTATTTGTAAGTCGTTATCTGAGGGAGGAATGGGATTTCAAAATCTAGAAAATTTCAACCTTGCAATGTTAGCAAAAATGGGTTGAGGTCAAGGAAAATCCACTCTCTTGTGCTAAACCGCTAAAGTCTAAAATACTATTCTTGATATCGATATTCTCCATATGAAAACTAAACCAAAACAGCGAGACAGCTGGGTTTGGAAAGGTATCCTAAATGGAGTGGAACAAATTCAGAAGTTTTGCTTCTGGAAGGTAGGCACAGGTACTAGGATTAATGCCTGGAACGACCATTGGATACCAGAAATCAAACCTCCAATTCAAAAACCTAGTAGGGGAGCTGAGGATATAGCTCTGGTGAGCCAATTGATTACAGACAGGAACACTTGGGACATGAATAACCTGAGAAAATGTTTTGACCAAAATACTATTAACTGTATTCTCAAAATTAACCTTTCTATTCAAGATGAAGAAGATAATGCCGTTTGGGCCCTAAACTCAAAAGGTAACAATACGGTAAAATCTTTGTATAATAAAATCAATCTACGGGGATAATATCAAAGACAGGAGCCAAATTTGGAACCTAAAAGTCCCACCCTCTGTTAAGACGTTCGTATGGAAAGCTGCAAATGTTATCCTTCCTAATAGTGTTCGGGTAGCTGCAGTTATTCCACATATAAACACTACCTATACTCTTTGCAATGGCAGTGAGGAATCCCTAACCCATCTTTTTCTATCTTACAACATTGCCAAACAAGTTTGGATGCACTTAAACTTTAGTATGGATTATGTGATTGAAAATAGTACTACTTTTCATGATTGGTTAAATACTTGGTTCTCAAATACTGATAGAAATGGTTTTGTGCTGAATTGGCCTGAATTTTGCAAAGATTGTTATTCGGCATATCCGGGAAATCCAGATGTGATTGGGTTTTCAGAAAGGAAAAACAAAACAATGCGAACACAGCGCACAAGATAGTCAAATTCATAAATAGCATTTCTAGTATTGCTTCCCCAAACTACAATATAACCCAAACAATGTATTACAATCCAATGAAAGACGACTGTCTTAACATTTGCACTTCCGACAACAAGAAAATTGAGACAAAATTGGTTTACACTTTCAGCATAGCTTTAACAATGATTAATCCTACCTCATTTTCTGGTATTGGCATAACTCTCACTGATTATGGTGTTTCACCATTGAAGTCGTGGGTACTACCTTCAACTGCAGTACTAGAGAGGAGTTAGAAAGAAGAGGAGTAGAAACAACTTTCCACTGGGCAACAGAGTGGAGTGGTCATGAAGTAGCTTTCCACGGTGATTCAATGCCTACTTTGATGCTGCTCAAAAGAATGTACGTTGAAGCCAGAAAACTTAGATATAACATTAGTAATGACTTCCAAAGAACCAACTTGGATGTTATTAATTTTAAAATTTCAGAACTTTTGTTAACCTCTCGATCTGGTGTAATGTGAGCAACTAACACAACAGCCTACTGTAATATCTTTAAAATCCAAAACTGCTGGAACGGAGAAATCTTATGCCATCTTCTAAACTTTTTCAATTCCCGGTATTTTAATGAAAATATATCATGGTCGAATCCCGTTCCGATCATGGTTAGAACTCGAATATGTAATGTTAGAGGGTTTCTTCCTCTTGTTTTATGAAAAAAGAAAGAAAAGTGGTAGGCAATTCGAGCGAACGCGACGAACAAAATTATTGAATGAACGGAACGGAAGGCGCATCTCGCGTGCGTACTATACTAGTTTAATTAAAGTAAAAGGTAAATGTGTATTTACCTAACTTTAGGACACCCTTTATAAGTATAGGGACGTTGGCCTAATAAGACCATGGTCCCCTAAAAAAAATCATGGTCCCTAAAAAATGGTTCTTAGTTTTGTCAAGGGTCAAGGGCCTCAAGGCAGGTCTAGTACATTTCTGCATAACCCTTAGGGTAGTAACACAGGTCAAGCCCAGAAAGGAGCATTAGCCATTAAAACATGCTTAGCTTACAATCAGTGGTGGTTAGAATTTCTATTTGCCGACCTTCTTGAACCATGAAACCTTCAACTACTGGATTTTACCATCTTTACTTCTCTAAACTCTTTGTAAAAGTAAATCCTTATAATGTTAGTAACCAGATATAATTAAAGGATTTATATGGGCTTTACATCCAATAATGTATTTTGTAATGACTGAAGCTTTCTTTTGCTGGTCCAACTTGAGTCAACTCTCACCCACCACACTTCTCAGCATGAACCCTCCAAAATGGCCACTTCTTGACAAAAAGAACTAATCAGAACTGAAAGATACAATATAACCATGAAGCGGCAACTAGGTTGACACACTAAAAGAGTTGAGTTAGAATGTTACTTAATTACAATTTAAAATCGCTACTTCAGCTGAACACTTCTTAGAATCTCTCCTATGCTCCACACTCCTGCCATCGTATTTTTCCTTTTTTTTGGTAACTCCTGCCATCGTCCTATCTTTAAATACCCGTGAGGCATCTTCTGGGAGCTTCCACCGTGTAAAATTGGCGTCGAAGACAAAATCGGATACCAGGAGCTGATGTTGTGAGACAACGCATCCTTCAGGTATAACCTTACAATTCTTGCACTCCGGCCTATCCCGTCTCCTAGCAAGAATAAAGTTGATCTGGCTAGAGTCCTGACCATTTATAAAGGTCTTTCTAAAGAAGGTGTTAGCTACCATGAGGTCATTGGCTACAGCGACATTCAGGATTTCTTCTCCTCGTTGGTTTTTATCACCATACCCAAACCCTCCATGCACCCTCTCAAACCCCTCTTTACTTGTGCCAACATGACCGTGGAAGTCTCCTCCAATGAAAAGCTTCTCACTTCTGCGCACACCTATGACCATGCCATTCAGATCTTTCCAGAATTTCAGCTTGGCGTCCTCACTTGCACCTACTTGTGGGGCAGACGCACTAATGACGTTCAAAACCATATCACTAACTATAAGCTTGACTAGGATGATCCTACGTTTTCTTCTAACGCCAAAAATTCTGGTCTTGAGGCTCTTGTCAATTAAAATGCCTACCGCATTTTGTTTTTGTAACTCAAAGCCTGCGTCCTCCACCTTCGCCTTCTTCCGGCCATTCCATTTAATCTCCTGAACGCATAAGATATTTACACGTCTCCTAGCCGCAGTATTAATTACGTCTCTTAACTTTCCTGTTAAGGACCCTAGATTCCAGCCACCGAAATGAACCCTACTTTCCTTGGCTAGATTCTTTGCTTCTCTCACATGTTGAGCGAGGTACGAAGACCCTTGCTCATTTGTAAGAAGACATGAAGTGGCAATAGAACTACCTTGAGTTGGTATCTGTAAACCAGAGGCAGCGTCGTTAATGTTACATCCGTCAAAAGCCCCACTTTCAAGCGTTGTTGGATTTCCTGATGCATAGCTCCTGGATTAGGGGGGGCATTTGAAGTAGGGGTTATTCCCCCAGGCGCAGTTGGTGGAGGACCCATGGCGAGAGGCCTCAGCAGACCATTAATTTGCATGGGCATTGAAGGGGCACCAGGTGGAGCCATTGACATTGGCTGACCACCGTAACCTGAAAATGGCCATCCAAAAATATTTTTGAGGAATGAAAACTGGAAAAGGCATATGTGCAGCACTACTAAATGGTGACAAACATACCCACACATGGGAGTTTGACTAGAATCTCTTTTCTTTTGAAATAACAAACATGTTAGAAAAGCGGATATTGTGAGAGAACAGGGGCGGAGCCACGTTGAAGGGTGTGTGTGCAATTGCGCACCCAGCCCTGCTGGATCCCAAGTATGCGCCGAGTCGAGGGAAATGGCAGTTGGAATTCAATGATCCCTAGAGGTTCAAACCAAGTTTTCTCTTAATTTCTGTTGGTGCGTACAAATCTTGTTTCTTGTTTCCCCAACACCAACCAGTAAAAAATGTGGCATTTAAGGGATAATATTCCCCGAAATACTTACCCTAAAGTACAGGTTTAAATGTTTCTTGTTTCTCATGTCTAGACTAGACTAATTATATCTGGAAATAGTTAAATGTGCTCTTCTATGCTGTTGCAGCCATGGTTTCAAACTGTGGTGTTTACTCACATGTCCTTATAAAAGTTGATGGAAGATGTATGAACTATGAAGAATCATTGTTTCTCAATGAGTCCAAATCAAATAGATTTGTCATCTCAGAGATAAACATTTAAGATCTTAGAAGTGAACTACATCGAGCTGGGTATGAAAATCTTAGTGCAGGTGCATCATTGCATGCATCTATGGGCATGTATAAATCTTTACACAAAAGTTATTTGCTACAAATCTTAAATTGAACCAACTAAAAAACAGCTAAACCAATTGCAGCTTGCAAACAAGGAGGCTGTAATAATGAAAAACAACAGAAAGTTCAATTAACCTGGAATAACAGCTTGTTGGGATCCTGCACCACCAAGATAATCTTCGATCCTCTGATCAATCAAAGTTATTAAACTTTGGATTTGCTCCGCTCCGGGCATTTGTGATCCATACGTAGGCATACCAGTTGGAAGCATGACTGGAAGACAAGGTCTCTATGGGTACGATTCAAGATGCTGGTTAAAAGCAGCACCAACTCGTTGGGATCCTGCACCACCAAGATTCTCTTTGATCCTTTGGTCAATCAAACGTTGGATTTGTTCCGCTTCTAATTGTTGATCACGGGTAGGGCCATTTTCCTAGCAAGTGCAACAGATGATATATCATTAAATGCAATAAAATAAAAATCAATTCTATTTTCTTAGAACTGTCAGTACCCAAAAAAAAAAAAAATTCACTCGTAATCATCAAATAGAAATCTAAAAAAAAAAAAAACTTGATTTCTTGGGAGCTAAGACCAAAATTGAACAAAAAGAAAAAAAATTCAGAGAAAACCGAAGCTAGGTCACTTACAGAATTGGAATAGTGAAAATGGCATCTGAAAAGATGACGAAAAACAATGAACATCAGTCTTGAATAACATAATGACGAAACCCTAAATTCAGCATGAAAACATGAAACATAAACTGCACAAATCAAACGATCTACATACCGAGGCATGAAACATAAACCCGTCGAGCGCGAGACAGAGAAAGAGTAGTTGTTGAATCGGCTAGCGTTTGAAATTTGAATCGTACGAAATGACCAAAAATAAATCTCTAAATCGATTGCGTGTGATACGCGTGCAAAGATATCGACAGATAAACATGCACAGACCTCGATGTTTTGTACTCCCTCCGTTACTTTTTAATAGGCTGGTTTCTATAAATAAATGTTACAAAAATAGGTTGGTTTCCTAATTGGGAAAGTCAAATGTTACTTTAGTTTTTAGGACCACTTTTCTCTTAACTTCGACAAGTGTCATGGGGACCATTTCACTTTACTTTTTTGTTGACAAGTGTCATGGGGACCATTTCAATTCACTTCTTTTATTGATAAGTGTCATGAGGACCACTTTCAATGATTAGTTTTCTAAATTTCCTTAATTTTCTCAAAAACCAAACCAAATTTTATTAAAAAGTAACGGAGGGAGTATCTTTCTGTGCCGTGCGATCCACTTAAATGGCATCAAAAAGACCAATGGACTTTTGCGCCATGCCACATAAGCAGTGAAATCCGAGCTGGAGGCCACACAAACAAGCACGATTTATAAAAGGTATATTGATTAAATATTCTTGGTTTTTGAACCCTTCAAAAATACCCCTATCACATTATAAATATAAATATACCATCTTCTTATATATAAATCTTATCCTCTTAAAAATAAACTATTTTTGAAACCTATTACACATAATTTTTTTTTTTTCCAAAAGCAACAATTTTTATCTCAATCACTCCACCACCGCTTCCAATTCCACCGATGGAAATTCATCATCACCACCACTCCACAACCATCACCACCACCACCACTCACAACCATCACCAACATTCCTCCATCACAACTCATCGTCACCACCGCAACCGCAATTGCTACCACCATCTCCTCCAAATCCACCACCGTTGCCGCCAAGTTGATAACCAAATTGAAAATTTAGAAATAAGTTAGGTCCAGATTTTTGTATCAATAACCGAAGTTGATCCGCATTTTCGTATCAATAACCGGTTGACACAAAATTTTGATGTCAACAACCGAAGTTGATATCATATCCGTGTCAACAAACCAAATTTTTACAAAACCTTGAAATTAGTTAGGTCAAGATTACGTGTCAACAACCCAAGTTGACACCAAAATCAAGTATCAACAACAAAAGTTGATCCAAAGCGGTATCAACAACAAAAGTTGATCCCAAATCTGGTGGCACCACCACCTCCATCGTCGGCATCACCACCACCACCACTTCCAAAGATGTGAGATAATAAATGAAATAATTTTCATCTAAATTTTTATTAATATTGAAAGGGTATTTATATGATTCCAAATTAAATGGATTACATTTTAGAAGATGAGGGGTATAATTATTGATGGATAAGGATATTTGTGAAATCCATGAAAATGAGAGGTATTTATACCATTTCCGCATTTATAAAGAACGCGAAATTGGGGGATAAAAAAAGGAATTGGGGAATATTGATTACTTCTCCCAACCCATGGTGTGTGCTAAGGGGTGATTTTTGGGTATGAAAATACTAAAAATACCCTTCCTCAAAATAAAAATTAAAAACTTAAAATCAAAAAACAAAATCATATCCCCCATTTCCATCTCCACTTCTTATTAATCACTTTCGTGGTTAGAACTTTGAAACCCAAATATTCCCCATTCCCTTTCAAATTCTAAACTCTCCCCACTCTCTTTCAAATTCTCTTCTCCTTCTCTACCGGCTCCTCACTTTGGAAACGAATTTTTTTTTTTTTTTAATTTGGAAGTGATGAAGATCATGCTGCAAGTGATGAAGACCATGCCGGAATTAATGAAGACCATGCCGGAACTCGGTGCCGATGGTTGGTAACTAACATTCAATGCCAGAACCAAGTACCGCATGCTCAATAGAAATGTATCAATGCCGAGTCAAGTGAAAAAAATTGAAGTTTCCGGATACTTTTCATCATGTGCCGCATAGAAATTTAAGCAACATACTATGCCGGAAAACCTATGCCATGCTCGAGAATTAACTACTTGTGCCTTAAGTAGACTGATTAAAACCAGAAAAATTCAAAACGGAATATTTTTTTACATCGCTAAGTGATGAAGACCATGCCGGAATTGGTGAAGAACCACGCGGAAAATGGTGTCGCATGCTCGATAGAAATCTATCAATGCCGGTAGTCAAGTGAAAAAAATTGAAGTTTCTGGATACTTTTCATCATGTTCCTACATAGAAATTTAAGCAAAAACCATGCCTAAGTAGTTCCTGATGCTCGAAAAATCGATAACCTGTTAAGTAATCGATTAAAACAAAAAAAAATAGGTTCAAGATCAAAATTAAAACCAACCCCCCCTGATAGTGGCAAACAATTTATGAAAATTTCAAAGAAATGCCGCAAGATGGTTTTTTGGTAGAATTCTATGCCGGTTTATAATTCAAATCGGGGATATCGGTTTTGACGGCATGGTCGTAGTATGAATACAATGCCGCATCAGTGACTACCAAAGATGGTATTCATACAACTACCATGCCGGCATCGAGGTTTTTCATTGAAAAAATGGCGGGTTTAAAGAAAAATTCGATTTTTACTCATCTTAGCAAAGCTTTACCTGTGTGTTGGGGATGCTAGTATGTTGTGCAAAGTTTACTTTCTTGTGTTGGTTCTTCAAGAAACTCTCCATACTCGTCAAAATCATCATTTAAGGGTGTTGGCTCAACAAAGAGTTGCAATTGTGAGTTGTTGTCGTTAGTACAAGATTCAAGATATGCTCCTTGTTGTAGTTGAGCTAAAGATTCTCAAGCAGCAAATCCTCTCTTCACAATCATCCTCCATTTTCCCCAAAAAAGTTCCTTCAAATTTTTTTTTTTTCTCTCCTTCTACTCCCACCTCACTCACCCAAAATCAAATAAAACACACACTAATCATTTATAAAAAATCTTATGATTTTATTAATTATTATTAATGACTAATCCTGATTAGTGAGGGGTAGATTAGGATTTAAAAAAATACTTAGATAAGGGGTGTCCCCGAATTGATATATAGATCCAGTTTTTGTCCTTTTCTTGTATCCCCCAATTCCTTTTTTTATCCCCCAATTTCGCGTTCTTTATAAAGGGGATATCAATTTTTACTAGGGGCTGATATCATTTCATCGATCCAACGGTCAGAATCGGTGGGATTTTTTTGTCCTATATGAAACGGTATTAGCCCTTAATAGGACTGGTATTCCCGTATAAATCATGCAAACAAGGAGGCCACAAATTAAAAAATTTTAAAAGATAGAAAAAGGACATTTTGTAAAACTTTTCCAATACATGGGGCAAATTAAAAGAAAACAGACTTACAAGGGCCAACTAATAAAGGAATAGATTTATAAGGAACCAAAATAAATTTGACATTTTACTGTTTTACAAGGGAAAAATACGGTTTGGTCCAAAACCCCATCCAAATATACGAGTTAGTCCTAACCCATTCAACTAGGTACAAATTAATCCTTTTCATTGAAAGATACAAATAACCTTCCCCATTTACATTTAGTCCAAATATTTACACTTTAACTAAAGTGACTAACAATGATGTCAAGAATTTTAAATAATATAAAAAACAATTAAAAACAATTTATCTTTCGAACCGTTTGTCCAAAACTCACAAATTTTATATATTCGGAAAGCTCTTTCCGAGAGCTACAAAAAGAGTACCCATATGACTATATAATTCTCATTTTTAAAAAAATCTTAATTTACATCGCGTACAAACATATACATGTCTACAAAAATCCAAAAATCAAAAGACAAAACAAGGTGCACTTTGTTTGTACACCAACCCAGTGATCCATACGATAACAAGTTAACAAAAGTAGACTGCAGCTGAATCTCATACGATAACAAGTTAGCTAAGTGATCCATTCCAAAGGGTTTACCGAACGCTCCTCTCATACCATGAAAACTATTTGTATATACATGCATGCATGCATAACAATTGGTGCACATAAAGCTTAAAAGATGGAATGCATTAGCTTCAAAGTACCTCAGAAGATGATTCTTCCTAAAATTGCAATGCTGAAAGAAAGCTAGTGGCTTAATGAGATCATTTTTTAGTTTAAAAGGCTTAAAGACCGGTGCTTGAGATGCCGATTACATGATATATGAATTACCGTTATGAAACCTCTTGAGATCAAGTTACAACAAGAAGCTTCAAGACTTACAATGTCGCTTAAATAATGGATGAATTCTCGACAAAACCTCTTGTGTCTACACCAATAGCTCATTCTCTCGATTTCATATCAAGTCGTCTAATTTTTTGCCAATTTTTTTAAATGCTCTGTCAATCTCTCGCCATAGAAGTTTTCTCGATTGCCCCATAACGCTTCGTTGCACCTTTTGGTGCTATAAAGCTCGTACGAGGAACCCGTTTTGCATAGCATATCCCGTGGTGCTTCCTTCGTGCATCCACAACTACTGAACAAACAACAACAAACTCAACATCTATGATCAAAACAATAGTTTAACTGAAACACGAAAAAGAATAGAGCTAACAATTATGCAATTCAAAAAATTTCATTGTTTAAGAGACTAAATTTTCAATGTTTTTCTATTAGGTATTTTCTGGCCCTAGGTGTTGTATCTTTCTTCATGAATTCTCTATCTCATATTCTTCTAGTACTCTCCTCCTTCTTGCTGTAAGGGCACTCTCTTGTACCCTATTCTAAACACTATACATAGGTCTGTAATTAAAGTCAATGAATGAATCAAGAATATCACCTATAACTAGGGATGGCAATGGGGCGGGTATGGGGTGGGGACCTTGAATCCCATCCCCTACCCCATTCAAAAAACCAAAACCCATCCCCTACCCGCCCCGTAAGAATGGGCGGGACGGCATGGGAATCCTATGGGGGATGGGTTTCCCATGGGTTACCATAACATTACACTAAATATTTAAAAATAAATATATGGAACCTAAGCAAGGCATTCTAAAATTTTAAGTTTATAATAATCAACTAAAACTCGAAAAATAAAGCAAAACAATTGATCCATAATTAAGTATTATGGTTCTTTAATCCTTATTATTAACCATCTTCCTCCATCTTAATCATCTCATCATGGTCTTCTTCATTATCTTCCCAAAAAGTTCCCTGCCGAGATTTTAATCCATGCACTTAAATATAAAGAAAATATATCATATAACAATAAAAAGTATTTAAACGTAAAATTGCTTTATTTCAACAAATATTCTTTTACCTTTCATCTTATCCCACAGCCAATCTTTAGTGCACATCGAGCTTCCGGTGTTTTTGGATGAAGTCGATTACGTTGGATACTTACAAATCTACCTCTAGTTAGGGATGACAATGGGGCGGTATGGGGCGGGGATCTTGAATCTACCTCTAGTTAGGGATGACAATGGGGCAAGAACTTTTGATGTTTTGTGGTATAAAAATCCAACATTTATACCACAAAAATGCACATAATACCGAGATAACACAATAGTGTACAACTTTGTACATATCTATAGAAAATCTAATACATGTACGCTGCTTTCCTAATTTTTGGTTTGTATATAAATATAGTCCTAAAAGTGTACAATTATTTACACCTAAATAATCAACATTTGGACTACTATGCACACCTAAACAACATAATATGTGTGTACAACTATGTACACATTAGTGCTTTCTCTAATTTCTTAAACTTAAAAATGAATAACATGTGTACAACTATGTATACTTTAATAATCAACACGTGTAAATGAAAATGAAAATGAAACCACCAAACAGGGAGAATTTAATTGGTTGAATCGGAAAGCTAGACTGCTAAGTGATAAAAGACAATTCTTCGATATACAAACAAAACGGATGATGTGCATACGGTATGTGTATTTAAGAACAACAAGCTTTTAGCAATTCTTCAAGTAGTTTTATGCAAACAAAACTAATGATGGGCATTAAGTATGTGTAACAAGCTTTTGCAAACCTTCATGTAGTTTCGACATGAGCCAAGTTCTCCGAACTCCAAATTTCGAGGTGGCAAAACTTTGGCGCCAAATTCAAATTAACTACTGATTTTTCTCTCCATTGACAAAAGGATCCCGAAACAAAAAGAATACAATCACAAGTTATCAACAATACAACGACAATCGAACAAAAAACTAAGTACATGTAAAACAGAATAAGCACAAATAAACAGAGAGAAACACATACAATAGGTGTACAATTATGTACACATTAAGAATCAACATGTGTACAATTATGTACACCTTAGTTACTACTCTATGAATTTCTGGTGGGAACCAATTTAGATGAGGACATAACAAACACATGTGCCATATCCAAATAGTTCCATCTCGTTCACCCGGTAAGAGAAACTTCGCACAATCCTTCCTTGCATCAACAACTATTTTATTTGCATCACTTTTTCCTCCTTAAAACCACCTTCTTGGATATGAATGCAAGCTTTTGAGGTAACATTTGAAAGAAAACAAGACGATAAACACCAATACCAATCAATATGATGAAAAAATCATGTTAAATGTAGAGCACCCAATGAAAAATTCAACATAAAACAAAATATCGAATCCAAGAATCGATATATGACTCATTATAAATCAACAGTGTGTAATTATGTGTACATTAATGATCACCGAAAGTGTGAAATTATGTGCATATTAACCATCAAGATGTGTAGAACTATGTGCACATTAACGATTTATAGGTGTACAAATCAGTACACGTCAACTAATGTGTACCACTACGTGCACATTAATGATCAACATGTGTACAACTATGTGCACGCTCAACTAATAGGGTGTACAAATGTGCACATTAAAGACAACATGTACAATCATGTACACATTTAGAATCAACATGTGTACAACTATGTACACATTACCAATGCAATATCTAAAGAGCCGAAAGTCATTCTACTCAAATCATGAGCTAGTAACCCATATGTTAAAGAACTTACTAGTATTTGCTTCTCCTCCGTTCATCGTATCCAATGACCTTGTTCCCCAATCTCATCCGTCAATTCTCAATCTGCTCCCCTGTGAATTGTATATAGAAATGAAGTTAATATCTTAAAATGAAATGAAGTTAATATCTTAAAATGCGTCCACTCTTTAGATACGATCCTCATGATCTTCAACCGGGAAAATAAAATATTAGACGTCAATTAGTTGCTTTGAAGAAAAAAATATGAACCAAAAACAACTAAATTGCAAAGATATGCCCACTTCAAAAACAATAACATGTGTACAACTATGTACACCATAGTATCAACGTGTGTATAAATATGTACACATTAATAATTACATCACTATCAAGTTATCACAATTGCTACATGTGTACAATTATGTACACCATAATATAACGTGTGTATAAATATGTACACTATAATTAGCATATTAGCATATGTAAATATACAAACACTCTACGTACTCCTAATTGAAGCACTAATGCAAAATTGACCAACATCAATTGAATCTTTGGAGTTTAAACCGTTCATTACCACCTCCATGTAAGACCGCTTTGAAATTCCAATAAATGCATTCATCTGTAAGATGAGAATTCATCCACTACTCATTTTAGAGAATCACACTTATACAAAATCACAAAGACCAAAAGTCCGTGACTTAGAAACGAAAAAGAATTATTCACTAAAATTTGATTAAGAGTTCTAGTGTGGGCTATATATACATATGTACTTCTTCAACATGTGTACAACAATGTACACTTATATTATAAAATACTAATATGTACACATGTAATTTCTCGTCATAACTAACAACAATGACTCATATGAATCCAAGAAATGAAAAAAGATTGTTCACTAAAATTGACTAAGAGTCCTAGAATGGGCTATTATGTACACATGTACTTTCTTAGTAATGTATACAATTATGTACACATTAAAAATTAACAGGTGTACAATTATGTACACATTAAGAGTCAACATGGGTACAACTATGTGCAAGTTAGCTTATGAGTCCCCGATTAAATACATAAAACCAAAAACAAACAAAAAATGACGCTCAAAGGCGCATCAAAGATATATAATACATTTTTGTACCATTAATAATTAGTGTGTACAAACATGTACACATTAATAATCAATATGTGTACAACTATGTACACATTAACATCTACAAGTGTATAGTTATGTACAAATTTAGAACAACAAGTGCACAACTATGTGCACATTAGCGCATAAATATGAATGTTTTATAGATGTTCTTTAAACCTGAGGTTAAACTATTCAACTCGAACTAGTAAAAATTTCATTAGTACCCTTGGACAATTACATGCAAGATGCGTTAATTTAAGATTTTTGCCCAAAAATCTCATACATATAAAACCAAAGTACACAGAATAAACGGATAATCATGAGACAAACGAGTTTAACCTAACCCGAGCGTAACTCCTTGCCCACAACCTAAAACGCTTATACTCATGAGAAGTCATTGAAGCAACCATATGTTAACCGACATTTCTATACTACATGCAAACATTTCAAAATAAAGTTATAAAGCATAAAAAAGCTAAAAGCTTTACTCATTCAAACCCACTCATACGCAAACCAAAACCATTCATTTGCTAAAAATAGCCAATCTAGTTTAGGACTCCAATCATTATTGTAGCATGATCTGATCGATCAAAACAGCCATCCTGAACTTGCACACATATTCGCTTTCGCTTTCTTATCATGTTTGGAAACCTACATAGAGGTACATAAAATTTGGAGATTTACAGAGACAAGTTCTGGCAATGTTTCAAACAAGGATATTAATATAACCATCTTAACTCCATCCATATGGGTTGATATTCATTTCCCCATCACTTTCCATCATAGATTCCAAGAAGTTGTCCGTCAGATTAGGGACCACAATTTCATGCACCTACTTCTACTTATCCTGTGTTGATGATTCAATATTACAATTTCAGTCTCCTACCAGATTCCACAATTTCAAAGTATAACATAATTAAAGTACTACTCAAAGAATGTAGATAACGTAGTGATTCGTTAGTATAACATAATTTGAATAATTAAAGTACTACTCATAGAATGTAAAACTAATCCACCCTGAGTTGATATACATTCTAAAAATTCCGAAATCTTTGATAGTGAGTTCATCCCCAGATTTACAAAAGCTTGAAGAACTTCAAAAATCGGTAGCAACCGCACGTGACTATTTACCTTTCCCTTTGCGGAAAGTATTTGTGGTATGAACGGAACAAAAACAAAGTGGAAGCAACTGAAAGGTGCTTAGAAAGGAAATAGAACAATTACAAAGGGAAGTGATGAACTGAATAAAAACAAAGAGAAAGAAGCGTACGTGCTTAGAAGTGGAGTACAGCGAGATCCTGAAAGCAAACAAGCAAAGAAATGGAAGAAATAAAGAAATTGATACGTCAAATAAATAGCAAAAAAAGATGAAAAGAGACTAATGCAAAGTCAACGATCTTCATCTTTCCAAAGTTATTTTGTACCATATGCCAAAGCAAGTAACACTCATGGAGGCAACATTTTAACCAACCAACTGATTCGTGGAACTTAATTATAAGAACCACATGGAGTGGAAATAACTTCTCTACTTAGGCAGAGTATATATAAATGTTTGGGAACAAGATTGAGTGGTTAGTGCTCACCCTCCAACGTATGAGAGCAATTCCTTCAAGTAGGTGCAATTTTATCCCTACTATTGTCCAAAATGATCTGCTCAAATTCACTGATCTTAGGCCAGCCTTCCAATTTATCAAGCATTTCCTTGCCATGCACTTTCTTTGATTCCGCAACACTGCCCGAGTATCAAACTTTTCCATGCCGAACAACAAAATTTCACTAATTTTGGAATCCAATCCCATTTTATTTCAAAAAAAAAAACATAAATCGGTGACAAAAGTTTCACATACCATTGTCTATCGTAGAACCTTGTTAGGTGCTTCCAATGATCAGGATCAAGCACAATAGTAATCCAACCAGATATTTCCATGATTTTACCCTAAATATATCTCCCCAGAACAAAATCTTTCTTTTCATGAACTAAATAAATCAAACAAATTAGCTCCGTGAAAAGAATACAGATCCATGAAACATACCCTAAAATTAATTTCTTAGAAAACAACATCTAATCAAGATTCCATATACCTAATCCGCTTAATTACATCAAATCCTTTCAACTATTTGATTCAATAATAGGTTGTTCTCGGTTTCAATTCAATTTGAGACATCAAATCCTTCTAATGATTTGATTCGAGAGTACTCATTTCAATTAACACTAAACCACAACGATTAAGCAAAATGAACTCTAATTTGACGCAAGAAAATTGAATTTAGGTTTAGTGTTGATGTTAATTCGATTATTACCTCTAGAATTGAGATCATTACGATGAGCTTCAAGACGATTTCAATAATGAGATTTCGGATATTGTTCTCATTCTCCACTTTCCTCTCTCGAAATCGCTTCATCTCTCTCTCTCTCCAAAAAATAAATAAATCTAAGCATAAAATGAATACGTAAACATGAAAAGGCGGGTAAGGTATTATGAAAAGACCTTATTTTCTAGATCGGTAGAAATTTGGACTAACTCGTCCAAATATGGATTAAACAAAGACACAAGTTTGAATATTTGGATTAGTGAGTACTAGGCCTCGATTTATAGGACTAGAGTGTCCAAAGCCCATCAATAATGGGACTAAGCGTTAATTTCTAC
>JAJJWW010005656.1:0-41918 GCA_023531295.1 Papaver armeniacum | reverse complement strand
TTTCTCTCTCCTAATGACTTACTCTCCAATCCAAAAAGACCTCTCCCACGACATGATTCACTCATCCCTTTATATAGGGTAGTACGTAGTGAATGACAGACTAAGTTGTCCTTTATTTTCTAAATGTCTCGCGAAGTGTCGCAGGGCGTACAGAGTATTCGTATTCGCGATACTTCTTAGCTTCGCCGGATTTCATATCTTCCTATCGTCATCCGGTACAGTCATTCATATTAATCTTCTGCGACTTACTCGCAATGTTGTTATCGGTTGCCTTTGTGAATTGATTCTTTGTCGCGATATTCGATCCTACACTTCCAAGCTGATAAAAGAGTTGTTAATGGCACCAACTTGCAAGCGTTTCCTATTGCCGATTTGGCCTCGGTTGAATTCCTTGGTCTCGTACAAAGCAAGAGTACGAGATGGGAAAAAGAATAAGTTGCATCCAAGCACTCGAAGTTAGAAGGTTGGATATCACCTTGTCGAGGCAATTTGAGCGACCTTGAGAAGGCTAACCTGGCATTGATGAGGAATGCTAGACACGAGTGGTGATTTGCCTGCAAATGCAGGCGTTCAAAAAATCTATTGAAAGCCCAAAATGTTCTACACCAGCATCACAAAAATCGACACAGGGGACATCACAGAGACAGCACCAACAACGGGAACCAAACAATGTCTGTACTAACCTCGACGAGCTTAGCAACACCATGGATAAAAAATTACGCTAATGTGTCGTTAAATGGACATGCAACTACATCTCCATGAATCACTCCTTCTCGACCTTTGCGGGGTATTTTCCAGGGCGTGTAGATGTAGCAGCAACACACAACCACACATCCTAAGTCGTTTCGAGGACTCTCTCCCAAGCGAGGTAAATCGCAGATTATTGCGATCAATTCTGCAATTGGCCCTGCTATCTCGAAGAGAAATGCCCGATCCTATAAATGCTTCAAAAATGATCCTCCGGCATAACCTCCGCCATGAAGTAACGGGAGAAGATGAAGGAGAGTCCGTAAACCCCTCAGGAAGAGCTGGTAGATGACGACTGCCGCACTGGAAGAAGAAGCCCTAGTTGCTCTAGCCATGAAAACCGAAAGCAAGTTCGAAAGATGAAAAGCAAATCGAAACCCTAATGCGAAAAACAGTAAAAACAAAAAAGCCACGTAGCAGAGTAGAAGGGAAAATCGTGGAAAGAAAAACAATCGGAAAACTCAAGGGAAAAGAAAACTATCGACAACCATGGTGAATACGGAGAATAAGCCTGGTTTTCACGCCGAGAAATCGCCGGGAGAGGAAGCATGGTCGCTGGAGAAAATAGAAACCGAATATTAAAATTTTTTCGCAAAGTGACACTTAATAATATGTACACACTTTCCGAAAATTAATTCATAAGACATTCATAAGCTCATGCAAAACAGATTTTGTATTTTGTTAATATAATTAAATATCAAATTTCACAAATGTCAACATGCTACATGTCAAGATCCATCAATTAATTATATTCTTGCTAAAATCAATCAAATCTAAACAATTAGTAAAATGAATATTAATGACTGACTTCGATCAAGCACTAGTTCATTTGAGATAATCTAAGCATATTAAATTATGAAATTGCCCTTTTATCAATATACAAGAATACCCTTAAAATTTGAATCGGGTATTGCTGAGACTACATCATAATCTTGTAGCAAGATTAATTAAAGTGGTTACCAAATAGATTCTTCCTTTGCTTATTGGAATATGATCCAAAGGACTTGATATTCAAGTGTGTGACTCTGAAGTCGAAGGCACAATGATGCGAGGAACTAAGTAGCTAGGGTAGTATACTTGGTCTCAAGCGTACGAAGTTGCTATTATATTTTGTATAGCGGCTTAATCTGAGAGTATTCAAAGCTGGATTAGGTCCGGGGTTTTTACTGCATTTACGGTTTCCTCGTTAACAAAATATTGATATGTCTTTTAATTTGATTTCGCATTATAATTTTTTATTATAATAAAGTAAAATACACATATACTGATAACTCAGTATTACTTGATAGTGATCCTATAGAGTTTGGTTATTACAGACTCGTTATCAAGTAACACACTTTGTTGTTGTATTGTCTCGATCTTGTATCCATAGTTAATCATACAAGTTATCTTGTTGTTATATTGTTTCCATCTCGTATCCATAGACAATCACACGAAGTGTGAAGCGAATTGTAGTATTGTCTCGACTCTGTCCATAGACGATCACATGCGATAAAGGACTTATAATTTGAAACAAAATATTGTGGTGTATTTGGGTACCCTCGTCTTTTCATATTCACAACGATAAAACGATGAATAGACTAAGTCGAAAAACTTCAAAAACAAAGGCCAAAGCCCATCCCAAAACAAATAGTTAAAATACGTAGAAAAATATTTTTAGAAAAATTAATTCAACCTAGAAAATTGAGTCGAGTCGATAATGAAACCTCAAACTCGGAAATGAAAAGCCAAAAATTATGGAAAATCAATAAATATAGCGGAGCTTAATTTCCATTACGGGTAAAGGATAAGGCATGAAATATCATGGCTATATCATATAAAGATCTTGAAAAGCGGAGGTTCTAACAACCTCACCCAATATTTCGTTTAGCAATCTGTATGGACTAACTCCAATATAATTCCGAGACACCAACTAATAAAGCGAGCTCAATCAAAAAATATATCTAAGAGTTATATCTCTGTTTCACAATGTAATCAACAAATCAAACAAATAGAAATCCAGTGAGCACGATTATTATGTGAAACAACTTGAACGGTACCAAAGACCAATGTTCAAGTGTCAATCAATTTATATCAACAACCAAAGGTTGGATTATCTAATTGATTGAACTACGCACAACCTGTGTGATATTTCAATTATATAGAAAATATAATGTGAAAAGAAATAACACATACACCGAGTTTTGTTAACGAGGAAACCGCAAATGCGAAAAATCCAGGGACCTAGTCCAGATTTGAACAACACACACCATTAAGCCGCTACAAACACTAGCCTACTCCAAGTTAACTTGAATGGAATTTAGTTGAGCCCTAGCCAATATCACACCGATCAAGGTATAAGTCACGTTCCTTATGCCTATGAATCCCAGCGAGACTATACGCACTTGATTCCCTTAGCTGATCTCACCCACAACTAAGAGTTGCTACGACCCAAATTCGAAGACTTGATAAACCAATCTGTCTCCCACGAAATACCTAAGGGTTTTGTTCCGTCTTTTGACAAATCAAGGTGACCAGGAACCAATTAATACACCAGACTTATATTCCCGAAGAATAGCCTAGTAATATCAATCACCTCACAATAATCTTAATCGTATGGTAGCGAAACAAGATTTTGTGGAATCACAAACGATGAGACGAAGATGTTTATGACTACTTTTTATCTTTCCTATCGGAGATTAAATCTCGAGCAAATCTAGAAGAAGATAGTACTCAATATGATAGAAAACAACAAGATCGGAACACGCAACTACGAGAAAATAGTTGGGTGCAGCTTCACGAATCCCAATGAAGTCTTTAAGTCGTTAACCTATAACGGTTTTAATAAAAACCTAGGTTAAAGGAGAATCGACTCTAGTCGCAACTAGTATCATACAAGAGATGTGGGGATTAGGTTTCCTAGTTGCTAGAGTTCTCCCTTATATAGTCTTCAAATCAGGGTTTGCAATCAATGTTAATTTTGTAACAAAGCATTCAATATTCACCGTTAGATAAAAACCTGATTAGACTCAAGCTAATATCTTTCAACCGTTAGATCAAACTTAGCTTGTTACAGACAAATGAAAAGTGACTTCATTTAGATATGGGTAACCTTACCTAAACGTGTACACCTTGTTGACTCAACAATAGTTAACTGAAGTTATCCATATGAACACTTTCATATCAACCTTATTCATCTTAACTATAACTAGTTCAAATGACTCAAATGACTAGTTCTAGAGTTGTTAAATTGTTTATATTCTCATAGAAGTATACAAGACACAATTGAAGCAAAATCGATTTTTATTCGCTCGAATAAATTCATGAATATTATAACCACGGTTTACAAAAGATTGTATTCCTTATTATATAAATGTATTAGTTGATGAACAAACCGATTTTAGAATATAACCTACTCAAGCATGCGACATGTACGCATACCTAAGTGGCTGGACTAAGTTTGGGTTCGCCAATGACGTGAACGTGTACTGCAGACCACCAAATTCGGTTGAATCTCGAGAACTTAAACTTACGCCGTATGCGAACGTGTACGCATACTAAGTTCGGACTTTCATTAACCAACCAATGACGCATACGGGTATGCATACCATGGTTCCAGGACTTGGAATAACTTGCAACAGTTAGCATACAAGTACGCATACGTATGTTATATCCAATCATGATTAATTTGTTCTAAACTCTCATTTCAATCATTGAAACATTCTTAGAAGATGGGAATAGCTGTCTCACACAAACTATTAGCTTCAAGCAATTTTCAAGTGATCGAATGATCAATACTGAAATATTCGAGTCTACATCAAATGACTATCTCACAAAAATCATGTAAGATGTTACCAAGAGATTTACACATGATAATCTTTTGACTTTCGTTAAGAATATAAGATGAAGTTAGTTAAGCGAAAGCTTACCAACACATATTTCGAGAAATATGTAAGCGAGTTAAACTCAACTCGAAATATCAAATGTGTATAATCGAAGTCTATATAGCTATACGACTTTTGTCTCAAATGGGACATATAGTAGATAGACTTTTGAGTGATATATGAGTTCAAGTCTCCACGTACCTTTTGTTGGTGAAGTTCCACAAGCTCTCCTTAGTAGTTCTTCTTCTCTTCTTCAATCGATGAACATCGTGAGGTATAAAGCTCAACTACACTTTTTATCCTAATCCGAGACTTAGCTATAAGTAGACTAGAAATCAAGACTTATAGTTTTGTCAAATAAACTTGACAAACAAGCATGAGATAGCAACGCTTCCGAGATCGACCGAGCAGTGCTCTAACAATCTCCCCCTTTGTCAATTTTAGTGATAAAACTCTCAATACATATGGATTACAAAATAAATAAACTTTGTAGCTTCTCATCCAAATGCTTGATTTCCTTTGTTCTTCAACATTACCCGAAATCTTCGTCACTTCCAAGTACTCCAGTGATTCTGAACGTGTTCAACTCAGCATTAGTGTTGTTGAAGATCCATAGCCATAAAAATGTGAAATTAGCAGTCAATCATTGTTATACATGTCATATTATTATTACACAACATCAAAGTCCAATTATATCACAACTTTGACAACGAATACTATGGTGATATGTATCACTCCCCTTGGTCAATACTTCATCTCACGATGAAAACCACTCCCTCTTACATAATGATCTCGTAAACCATATGTATTTGTAGTGTGAACTACACGTTAATTCTCCCCTTTTGTCAATATAAATTGGCAAAGGTACGAAAACCACTGGGATCATAATGAAATTCGTGACTAAAAGAGAACATATCAACTTTGTGTCGATGGTTTCACATAGTCGAAACTTAGTGTATTCATCAAGGAGTTTATAAAGATACAAGAAAACTCCTATAATATTCCACAACCGCACTCCCCACAAAGATTTGGCAATTAAGCACAAGTTCAATTAAGAAATCTCCCCATAAAATTCCATTCCGAGAGAAAAACAAGAGCGGCCTTACTTTTACAAGAAAAGAAGGATTACTTTGGACATTAAAAATTACATGAAACATGAATTTGTATCCAGAAAACTCAATTAAATTAACCACAAGTTAACCCATGATTAATTTAATCTGAAATGCTCAACATAAGAGAACTTACGTGAGCCGCATAGTACTTACACATAGAAGTGGATCGGGAAAGATCAATACTGCGGAATATTCAAAGTTCATTATATTTTCATCAATATTTGCATAATGATACCATAGACTTAATAATTGTTTTCAAAAGTTCATTCTATCCTTCATCAATATTTGCATAATGACATATAATAGACTTAACTTTTGACATATATGGGACAATCATAGTTCACGGACGCAAACACACATATCCCATAACATTATTTGCAATATATAAAACCAATAAAGATTAATACTGCAAAATCATCTTCCAAATCAACTTTAGAATTTAAATAAATAAATCTAAAAACATTGCAAGATGAAAATCGTTGGCAATAGCTATGTGTACTCACAATAATTGCTATTCCAAACCCTAGTTATCCTTCTTAAAACACAAGAATAAATTCTCATAAGAAGTTTCCTAGACATAAATCAAGTTTCTTTGATAACATCATACCTTTGAAAGGGTCCATCATAAGAGGTATCACTGATATCCTTGATTCTTTTGACCAGTAGAGACTCCATATTCATGAGTTAGAACATTTACTTTCCGATCAACCATGCGGGCAAAATGCCTAGCTTTGACTCAGTCCATGATGAGTTTATTCTGATTCCTGATCAAGATCTTTTGATTATCAAGGATTTTGGTCAGACCATCAATGAGCTGATTTATCTGCAGTTGAAGATTTGCAAATTCGACCCTCGAGTTATTCTGAAAAAGAATCAAATCCTTGACAGATTCTCCAATTTAGGGGTTGTACTCTTTCCTTTCAATCATCTTTTTCAAGACAAGTTCTTGAACATAATCACATCCTTTGAAGTCTTCTTCCATCTCAAGATTCACCACTTCTTGATGTCTTGAGGAGTTCTCCATTTTATTTTATTTTATATAGGGAAAGAAAAAACAATATAAAATATAATATATATATATATATATATATATATATATGTTTTATGAACAAGATAAGGACATCCTTGTTATGGAAACCCTAAAACTCCCAAAGAAAGACACGGACGTTCGTGGACTAGAAGTGAAGAGTTAATGGATCGAAAAGATCAAAGTGAAAGGAAATACTCTCTGTTTCAAAATCTCTTACCATCATGACTCAATAATTAAAAGATTTAATCGGAGCATAAGGAAGAGATACACTAGTTACAATAAATGACTCAACCTTCACAAATGAAGAAAACAGCTAAATCAAACACAAGAAGAATGGTAACCTACAGTAGACTTGAGCACATCGCAAATGTCATCCTTGTAACTCTCAAGTTAGATACAAGGATGAATTACCTAGAGTTAAGTAGCAAAATGAGATGTAATCCCACCAGAGTATTGACAGATGAGTTGTAAATATTGTTTATAGGTGAAAACTATTTCTCATGGTTTCGTAATTTTTGGTGTGTGGATGAGAGATGAATCTAAACCCTAAACAAATGCACCTTGCACGGAGTGCTTTTGATTCGAGTGATCAATCCGTATAATTCGGCCTAAACCAAGAAATGGCCGTTCCAGACTTGCTTCAGTCACAAAATGAATGAGATGGGGTTGATCTTAGGGAGGGAAGCGAAGAAGGTGTTGAGATTATGAAGGTGTTGGCTGTTTATGACTTGTATCAGAATGTTGAACTGGCTTGCACAATGAAAGCTATCAGTTCCGGTGTTTTCTGGATACCGATGACAACACTTGGTTTTTTCGTGTCGCTTTAAGATAGGTCGAAGAACCTATTTATACAAGTCATTGAGCGCAACCCTTCATTTCGTAGGAAGTGGAGTGATGGAGTAGTGGGGTCGTCTGCGAGTGATTGTCACACGATCACGCCTTTGCCCACTTCCCTCATCATCGTTAACCGTTCATGCCTCCCGACACATTCTTGGAATGACGCGTTGCACGCTGCAGTCGTAAACCGCCGGACCAATACCCTAGTAAGTATCCCCGGTTTGTGACATGCTTGATGTCTCGAATAAGCGGATCATGGGACCCACCGCAGAAATAGCATACGGTGCTAAGTTAAATAACTAAGTTATTTAAGAAATTGACATGAAATATCATGTGTATCGATGTATGTGATGCATTGAAAACAATCAATACGTATGAAGCATCAGCGTTTTAAAGATTAACCGAATAAGTCGCGGATTAAGCGTCTTAAAATAGCATCATGTCCAACCATCTTCGAGTGATCGTTTGGAGGCCGCATGGGCGAGCCATCCCCGCTGATCATTCCATGTGGAAGAGTGGCGGACGATGATCATCAAGGCGATTTGTTGGCCGCTTAACCCTTATCCTAGGATGTCCGACTAAGTCGGTAAAGTTGGACGGATGAGATGATCTACGACACATATTTGCGACCGTTGATGGAATTTTGGGGTTTTTAAGAGGTGCGCAAGCATCACTCTTTGGTTTGACCAGAATTCAAGCATGGCGTTATTTTTAGTGGAAATTGAATTATTGTCCCTACTTGCATGGGTCTTCACAACTATCCCTATCGCTAATATTTATATCCCTCCATCTTTAAAAAGAATCGATTTTATTAATAATCCCATAAATACCCTCTATACATTTCTAAAGTTTCAAGGACTCGTCATTACTTTTGAGTTTCGGATCTGAAACTTTCTCTCTCTTCCTTATCACCTCGCCATCACCGTCTTCTCCACCTCTTTTTCGCCGGATCTGTATAATGATGGTGGTGGAGAAAATCAAATCGCAACCATATACCACAACCGCAACCACCATTTCAGAGTCCGGGATATAAGATTTTAGAGAGAAGAGATATAAGATTGAGAAATTAAAACTCCATATCTCCTCCACCATCACCATCACGACAACCGTAGGATATGTGGCGATGTCAATTTGCGAGTGGCCAATGTATTATTCCTCGACTCACCGGTGGGTGTTGGTTATTCCTATTCAAAAAATCCGAAGATTTGCTAAATAATGGAGATGCCAAGATCCTGGTATAACGATTGCAATCCTTGTTTGACCTTGGTTTTTCTCTTTATTGGTGCTCCTAAGAAGAAGCGAATCTTTTTCTTACTACTGTATGTTCTTGTTTTGATGTTTTCATTTGTTTATTCAGCTGAAGATTCGTTAGCATTTCTATCTAATTGGCTAGAGAGATTTCCCCAATATAAAGGAAGATAATTCTATCTCGATAGAGAGAGCTATGCAGGTTTGATGAACATTCCTTAATTCTACCTTCTTCGTATCAATATGGTCAATAATTCATATCATAACATTGTTCAAGATCATTCCATGAACACGATCGCTATCGTTTTGGATGAAACATTTCATTGTTTAGTGATCCGTTTCGAGCATCTTGTATTGAAGCTTACCATTATTAGTGTTGTAATCTTTGTTTTAGTACATTATGTTCCTCAATCGGTCGAAGCCATTGTAGAATCGTAAATGGAGTTGTTGTTGTTGATTATATGTTTTTATGGGATCAATTGTTGTTGTTGACCCAATTTTTATGGGATCAACTACTGTTGTTGATCCATTTATAGGATTAACTCCTGTAGTTGACCCAATTTTTATTGGATCAACTCATCATTGTTGATCCCATTTATTGAATCAATTTCGTTGTTGACCCAATTTTTTATGGATCAGCTCATCGTTGTTGATCCTTTCAACTCCTATTGTTGACAATATTTCCTTTGGATAAGTAATTTTTTTGTAATTTAAATCATGCTTGTAGTTTAAATCATGCAATTTTCTTCCAATGTTGAACTTGTGGTGCAATGGTAGCATGAGTCGACTCCATGTCGGATGATGCACGTTCGAATCACGCTCAAGTTTACTCCATTTACATGGATCAACTTTCATTGTTGATCCTTTTTTTTTTTGATCAACTACCATTGTTGATCCCCTAAATTGGATCAACTTCTACCGTTGGTCCTATTTTTACTCGGATCAACTCATCGGGTTGATACAAAAATATCCGAACAAATGGTGTGCGGCGGACTAGTGGTGGTGGCGGTGACGGAGTAGTGGTGGTGGAGGATTGTTGGTGGTGTAATGGTGGTGGTGAAGGAATGGTGGTGGAATATTAGTCATGGTGGCGGTTGGCAGGTGGTGGTTGTTGAACGGTGGTGGTGGAATGGTGGTTGAATGTTGGTGGTGTGGTGCTAGTGGTGGTGGTGAAGTGGTAGAGGAAGAAATTTGTTTCATTTTGAAACAAAGAAAAATATTATATAGGTGAGGGTGTTAACGTAATCTAATATTAAATGGATAAGGTTATTAAAAAGTAGGGACATATTTATTGTTGTATAAGGATATATTCATTGGGTGTCAAAAGTAGGGACATATAAATAATACTCCCTTAGTTTTGATGGGACCAGACCAGGGCATGCGTGTAGATGGCCTGCCAAAGTGTACATGTCCATACCGCTTTGTCTCATGAAGGCTTGATCTAGGCCACTCAAATTGACTGGCAAAGATGAGTGGTCGTGATCGGTTGCTGACGAAATCCATTGCCTCAAAGGATTTAGAGGCCGCGTGACATGCCACCTTCGAGCGTGCGTTTGAGGCGCTCGGTCGTGGTTCTCCTAGGCCGTCACTGGTCACACGCATAGGTGGGCCCACGGTGATCACGTCGACATCCTTGGGACCTCTTGAGTCTATATCTACACCCTTCGTTTAGGTTGGCGAAGATGGATGGACGCAATCGAACTACGACATATATGCTGTAGGATCAGAATATCGCGACATCAATACCTCGCAAGATCAATAAACGACAAAGATTGCGAAGGTGTCGCAGATGAGTAATATAAATGACGCAATGAATGACTGACAGCCAAAACACGAGAAAGATGTGAAGACCTAGCGTAAATCTAGGAGAGTTGCGAGATTATATATTTGTACACTTGCGACATTTCGCAATTCATTCCCGAAAATAAAGGACAGACTTAGTCGTCATCCATTATGTAATACCCTATATAAAGAGCCGAGCAGTGTCTATTGGAGGGGATCTTTTTCGAGTGTTGGGCAAGTCATTAAGAGAGAGAAAGTTTAGAGTGATTGTAATTCTTTAACTCGATTTCCATTTCATCTTGTAAACATTTTAAGAGTTTAATCAATAAAAATTACAATTGTTTATCTTAAAAATGATTTGATTGTATATATTCTTGTGAAGGGTGTAGTGTAGGATTTCCTGCAACTACATATTGGCGCTAGAAACAGGGAGAGAGGAAGATTGACGCCGTGATTGGAAAGAATTTGGAGTAATAGGGAAGGAATTTCATATAATTTTCAACAACTTATCGAAATTGAGAAATGGCTAGAAGAAGACATGCATCCGAACAACCAACAACTCGTTAGGAGGAGTAGGAGACTTGCCGAGAAAGGATAAATGAAATGGGGAATCCTCAAGAATGAACATAAGAAATAATGAAGAAAATCAAATTCAATCACCAATTCAACCAAGACCAATAGAACCGTGGATTATGATAGAGTAAGCGTGCATACTTGGAGATCGACTCGTGAACGAAAGGGGAGAAGAACAACAATTGGTAAACAATGGACAAGAGGAGAGAGACCTGAGAAGGGATTGGAGAAATAATTCATGGAAATGAAGAGATCTCGAGATTAGAGGCATTGAGACAAACAATACATGAAGAAAGGCGATTAGAGGCAGAGGAACGTGCAAATTTGACAAGATAAAATCATGAGTTGAGGATGGAAAACATGAGATTACAAAACGTAGAAGGTCGAGAAGCACTGCAAGGTCAAGCTCAAGATCGCTTAGAGAGGAAATAAGGAGAACTTTACCTATAGAAAATGTCGATGAAGAAAATCGAGAGGAAGCGCAAAATCCAAGCATAGAACATTGCGAGAGAAGAGAAATGATGGAAGATCGTTATATCCTACATCCCGAGACTCTTCAAAATTGGCGAAATGATGGAAATCAAGGTGTTTATGGGTGAAAGTCGTTTCGCCGATTTCAAGTAAATTCGGTAGGTGAGTGAGAAACTGGTTTAAACCCCTAAACAAATGTGCTGCACGTGAGCACTTTATAGATTCGAGAGATCAATCTGTACAAGTCCGGCCTAAACCAAGAAATGGCCGTTCCGGACTTGCTTCGGTCACAAAGTGAAGGAGAAGGGTTGATTTGGGGAGGGAAGCAAAGAAAGGTGTTGAGACCGGGATAGTTCCGGGAGAGTAGTGTCTCGACTTGTATCGAAAGTGAAAGCTTAGGAAGCTTGCAAGAGATGAAAGCTTTTTGGAGAGCTTGCAAAGTTGCCTTTTATGAGAGTGTAGTATTTCTTCTCCGACCGAGACTTGTTGTCCGGTGGAAATAGGTAAGACCTATTTATACAAGTCGAGGCCGAAACAGTACCCTGGTCTCATGAAGGAAGAGAGTAAAGGGTGAAATAATGGGAGGAGGTGGTAACCGCATGGTGTTAATGGGTGAAAACGTTTTCACCATTATTTCCTCATTTATTTGACCGCTTTATTCCTTTTTCACGCTTCTTAATGTGAGCGTAGTGTACTGTACAGTCGTGACCGCCAAACCAAAACCTCGGAAAGCATCCCCGGCTTGTGTTGATATCTCGTTGGTTCCACCTTAAGTGCAAGTGGCGCTGCTAGTGGCGCGTGTGGCATGTGCGGAATGCCCTTGTTGCGGGTTGTACTCGAGCGCAAGTGGCAATGCCGAGAGCTGCTAGTGGCGTGCGTGGCATGTGCCAATGGCATGTGTGGAATGCCTTGGTGGTAGGTTGTATGTTGAGTGTAAGTGGCAATGCCAGAGCTGCTAGTGGCGTGTGTGGCATGTGCCAATGGCATGTGCAGAATGCCTTGGTGGTAGGTTGCACGGTTTGCAAGTTAGGCTACCAGCGTGTGTGTTTGGCATGTGCCAATGGCATGTGCGGAATGCCTTGGTGGTAGGTTGCACGGTTTGCAAGTTAGGCTACCAAGCAGTGTGTGTTTGGCATGTGCCAATGGCATGTGCGGAATGCCTTGGTGGTAGGTTGCACGGTTTGCAAGTTAGGCTACCAGCGTGTGTGTTTGGCATGTGCCAATGGCATGCGTGGCCATTAGGGCCGTGGCCTTGGTAGGAAAAGCTACCAGCGAGCATGTTGGCATGTGCCAATGGCATGCGTGGCTGACTTGGCTTAGGTTGCATGGTTTGTAAGCCTAGGGCGCTATATTTGGCATGTGCCAATGGCATAGCGGCTTGGAGATATGGCTTGTGGTACGTGTTGGCATGTGCCAATGGCACGTACGGCCATGTTGACCTAGTTGCACGTTTTGCAAGCCTATGGCGCTATATTTGGCATGCGCCAATGGCATAGCGGCTTGAAATATGGCTTGTGGCACGCGTTGGCATGTGCCAATGGCACGTGCGGCCATGTTGACTTAGTTGCACGTTTTGCAAGCCTAGGGCGCTATATTTGGCATGCGCCAATGGCATAGCGGCTTGGAAATATGGCTTGTGGTACGCGTTGGCATGTGCCAATGGCACGTACGGCCATGTTGACCTAGTTGCACGTTTTACAAGCCTAGGGCGCTATCTTTGGCATGTGCCAATGGCATAGCGGCTTAGTTTGGCATGGTTGCCAATGAGTGTGATATGTAGTTTGGTTTTAGCGTTACTGCCATGGTGCGCAGTGTGCGGCTTGGTTTTGGCGTTGTTGCAGTGGCGCGCAGGGTGCGGCTTGGTTTGGCATTGTTGCCATGGCGCGCAGGTGTCTTGCTTGGTTTGGCATTGTTGCCATGGTGCGCAGTCGTGCGGCTTGGTTTGGCATGGTTGCCGTGAGTGCTGCATGTGCGGCTTGGTTTGGCATGGTTGCCGTGGTGCGCGGTGTGCGGCTTGGTTTGGCATGGTTGCCGTGGTGCGTAGTGTGCAGGCTGGTTTGGCATGGTTGCCGTGGTTTGCAGTGTGCGGCTTGGTTTGGCATGGTTGCCGTGGTGCGCAGTGTGCGGCTTGGTTTGGCATGGTTGCGCGTGGTGCGCGGTGTGCGGCTTGGTTTGGCATGGTTGCCGTGGTGCGCGCAGTAGCGGCTTGGTTTGGCATGGTTGCCGTGGTGCGCAGTGTGCGACTTAGTTTGGCATTGTTGCCATGGTGCGCAGTGTGCGTCTTGGTTTTGGAATTAGGGTTTGTGTCGAAAACCCTAATCTGGTATTTTGAAAAAAATACTCCTATTAATTATTTACACCTGAGTTAAATGCTCTTAGTTAATGTGTTGCGGGTAACACTAGGTCATGGGGTTTTACGATTTTACCCCTTGTTTAAAAACCACCATCTACATTAAGTCCCTGCTAGCTCGGAACAGGGGCTTTGTTGCGAGTAAGCATAAGATAGTGATGGACTATCAGCGACGAAACCGTAAAGAGAATTGAGGGGCTTGATCGACCTTATAAATAGGATTTGGGATCCTTGCCTCCGGGAGTTTTGCACAAATAGGGGAGGCTGGCACAATTGGTGGGGCCAGTGCGGCTTAGGCGACGTTGGGAAGTTGCGTGAAGCTGGGAAGCCGAGTGTGCTAAGCTGGTGGGACCGGCGCAAGGTGTGGAAGGCGTGCGTGCTTGCGAGGCGTGACTTGGGTGGCCATTGAGAAGTTAGGCGCAATTGGTGGGGCGCGGTGGAACTTGGGAGACATTGGGAAGTTGCGTGAGCGAGTGATGCTATGTGGTGGGACCGGCGCAAGGTGTGGAAGTTGTGCGTGCTTGCGGGCGTGACTTGAGGCGGCCATTGAGAAGTTGGCGCAATTGGTGGGGCCGGTGGAACTTGGGCGACATTGGGAAGTTGCGTGAAACCTGGAAGCCGAGTGTGCTAGTTGGGTGGGACCCAAGCGCAAGGTGTGGAAGGCTGTGCGTGCTTGCGAGCGTGACTTGGGCGGCCATTGAGAAGTTGGCGCAATTGGTGGGGCCGTTTCTTACGCACGATTTTGGAAAGGAAATCCTTCCCTATTTCGTAATCCTCACGCCTATGTATATAAAGTCCCTTTCTCCCATCTTGTACTTTCATCTTTTCATCCTTTCCTACCAAGACAGTAGTCATAAAGAAGAAACCAATTTCCGGTATGTCTTCCAGGTATTTCTCTTTTTTTTTGTAGAGTGTAAACCCTAGGCGTTTTCTTTGCGCATATAATTTCTGGCGTGTCTCTTGTAGAAAATATTGTATGTATGCAACCAGGGAAATATTGCATATATTATTCGAACCCGTAGGAGAGTGCTCCATATATTATTTTGAACCAAGAAGGTTGGTGTAGACGCACTTGAACCGTATAAAATACCGCTGTATATAATTTTGAACCACTGAAGAAAATACTGCGTGTGCGGTCTTGAACCCGTAGAAAATATCGTACATGAATCTCGAAGAAGAATCACTGTATATATGCTCCATACGACTTCGAACTCACAGGAAATATTGTATATATGATTTTTCGTCCATGAAGAAAATATCACGCGTGCAGTTTTGAACTCGTAGAAAATGCTCTATATAATTTTGAACCCAGAAGAAGGATATTGTAGGCACACTTGAACCCATGTAAAATACCGCGTATATAGTCTTGAACCTGAAGAAAATTCTGCGTATATAGTCTTGAACCCGAAGAAAATTCTGCATATATAGTCTTGAAACCAGAGAAAATACGCCTCCTCTTTTTATTATTTCGGGTTTTCTTTTGTTGGGCGTGGTTATGTGTCAGGGAGATAATCTTGTTTTTTTTTTTTTTTTACAGGTATATTGTTACTAGGTTGCTATTAAAAGATTTTACCTGGACAAAATTTCGCTTCCTCAAAGGATGTCCATAATTCCAAACCAAACACCGGATGGTGAGTTCTTCGCCAAAAAACTCGTCTCTGCTCGGAAAAATCACCCGGGCTTCGTGCCAATTTTGTTAACCTGGTGAAGATGACGAGAAGACACGTTCGATCCTGCCAGAGAATACTATACGGTTCTGTCTTCAAAAGGGTATACTCCTCTTCTAACATTGATTTCGAGGATGTGTCAAAGCCCATTGCGTTCTTTTGGTAGATGGGTTGAGTTCATGGTGAGTAAGGAGCGCATAAGCACCAACCTGACTCGAGCGCAGATTATTGATGCTGTCAGAGCTTCAGTAAACCTCCAGATTAGGAAGGATATCCCGGGCTTGGTTGCTTTCATCTCCAGATGGTGTTCGGACACCCATACAATCATATGTAGATGGGGTGAGATAACTTTCTCCTTGGAGAGTGTGGCTCTCTTGCTGAATCTTCCTAGAATCGGGAATCTTAAAATCCAATTATCCGAAAGTGAGGTGAAGATGCGGGATGACCTTGCCGCTAAGTTGGGAGATTACGCTCGAAAAGACTCCATTGCGAAGTCGAAGGATTCTGATCGGAAGAGGATAAAAGGTGCTTTTATAGCTGGTGGATGTCTCGGTGGTTTCGGACGAGTTGGAACCCGAACAGAAAGCAGGTGATCTTCATGTTGCGACATTTTGGCTCTCTGGTTGTCTAGAGACATTTTTGATGACGGTTCGGCAAGAAGGAAATAAGACCAGAGTTGCTAGAGGTTCTTCGTGAAGTTAGCAAAAGGTGAAGTTCTTCCCATTGGCAAGCTATTCCTCGGTTCCTCGTATGTGCATCCGGATCACCTAGTTGCGAACACGCGAGTTTCGAATGGTTTCATGAAAGTGAATTCATATGTGCACGTTGCTTTCCTGCAAGTCCGGCTATGGGAGCACTTTGAGAAGTATGCTCGAAACCGATGCCTTCGATTCCCGCGAGTTGGGGGTTCCTGAATTCTTCGATGGGTGAACAAGGCGTCAAAGGTTGGCGTGAGCTTGGTTAGTCTTCTTGATAAGTCGTACGAAATCAATTTTCGCCCATGGGAGCCAGTCCATAGGTCGGTGACTCAAATTGACACCTTTGCTTCGCTCCACTCACGTCTTTGTCTTCGATGGCGATTTGAGCGTTGGTGAAAACTTGTTCGTTCAAAGCTGCTTGCCAGGTTATATGCCATCTTTCTTCATGGGTCTTTCCGAGATAGCCGCTACAATATTGACCGTGCTTGCTCGTCACATGGGTTTCGATCAAGGGTACCTCTTGCTTACCAGCCGGTGCTTCCTAAGGATTCATTGCGTGCCGCCCTCAATGCCGGTGCCCTCGAGCCGGGTATCCGCCTTCCTTCTTACAAATGGGAAGAGTAACTTCGACGACCTTTGGCTATAATGAGTTCTAGTGCGATGAGTTTATTATGATCCAGTGCTTTTGTGAATAACGTGGTGAGAACGTTCGTTGTAAACCTTCCCCAACGAGCTTTGAAGAAGTATCCGATGTTGAGAGACCTCAGCGAAAGTTGCCTAGCAACTCTGGAAAGTCCCTGAGGCCAAGGAACGGAGAACGAAGAATCGTGTCTGGCGGGTTCGGACGGTTTCAAAAGACCCTTCCTCGGCTCTCGTGTCTTTCAGTTCTTCCAATAACTGGTATGTGTCGCCTCTTCTTTGGTTTTTCTCAAAACACGTGAATTTCCTCTGAAAACATGCGTCTTGTTTCCTCCAGGGCTTCGGTAGTGTTAATGCTTTCGCTGCCTCTTGCACGCTGCCAGGAGACAACGATTTCTTCAAAGAATTCCAAGAAGACTGAGCCTTCTCATAGCGATGATGAGTCGAGAAAGAAGAAAGTTCGACAAGTGAGAGTGGTTCCTCCGGCAAGATCTGGTTCTTTTTCGGGAAGTGGTTCGGTGAGTTTCGCGTTTCTTTTCTCTCTTCTTCGTTTCTTCTCTTTGAAAATGTCTAACTCGAGTTCGCAGGAGGAATCCGATTCGGAGGATGATTCGGGGTAGAGGCACACGAAAACTTGCCTTTGGTGACCACCGCCGTGACTTGGAGATGGGCGTTAGCCAATTGCCGAGCACAGATGTGGCTCAAACGACGGATGATTCTCCGATGGTTGTTGCCGTAGACATGGAGGAAAACCCTCTCGCGAGTCGTGAGGCCAGAGTGCAGGCGCCATTTTTGATCCTCCGTACTTGGTTCCTTATCCGGGTCATGTGTTGGTTGGCGGCTTCAACGTCTTAGGCTAAGCACGAGGCGTTGTACACCGTAATCTGGAGAAATACGGACATATGGCCACAACCAAGAAAGTCACTAGTCGATTTGCACTCGATTAAGCGTGTAGAAGAGGCTTTATCTTCCATCGAGGATATGCGTGAGGTGACTCGGTCACACCGTTTCAAGACAGTTATTGCCAACCTGGAGCACCATCGCGACGTGTGCGTAGAAAGGAGTTCAACACTTCGTGGTTTGTCGAAGGCCTTGCTGAGATCCAAAAGTTGAAAGATGCAGCAATCGAAAGCCTTTCCGCTGAGGAGATTGCACGACAGGAGGTAGAACTCGAAAAACTTTCCAAGATGTTGACTATGAAGAGAGCGGCTCTTGAAGATGCAAAGTTGACTTTCTCCAAGAAGAACAGACCTCTGTTGGATGATTTTCCTTGAATGTTTCTCCGTTAAACTTTCATTTAGGTTCTTTTTCTCTTTTTTTTTTGAAAGACATATTGGATGTCTGGTTCAAAGTTTGACCGGTTTTGGTAGACAGCTGGTAGCTTTTGAGGATATTGGATTATTTCTGGGATAAATGGTTTTGATAATATGACTCTGATTATGTTTTGGGAAAGGAATATTGCCTTTATGAAAGTGCGTGCTAGCAATAGGCACAATACTCGGTAGTATAATGGTTTTACTAAGAACCTAAAAACAAATCGTATATCTTGCGCAGTCTGAATTTACTCACTTCATAGGTTTTGCGAACATGCCTCTCTTCATGTAAAAAGGCGGTTTCGCTGGTAGCATCGCCAAGCAAGTCCCCAATCACCGGTAGCATCTTCGACGAGTCCTCGGCTTTTCTTGTGTAGTTTTTACAA
The DNA here is from genome assembly GCA_023531295.1 of Papaver armeniacum. NCBI lineage: Eukaryota > Viridiplantae > Streptophyta > Magnoliopsida > Ranunculales > Papaveraceae > Papaver > Papaver armeniacum. Next base: position 23,202 of record JAJJWW010005656.1, on the reverse strand, counting down.
TCGGTAACCGGTCAGTCTGAGTAGTTGCGTCGGATTGAGTCGTCATCCCCTACCGCCTTGACATCCGGGTCGAAGAACGAGATCGACAGATCGACATTGTAGCCGATAGATCAATCCTCCCGCTGTGGTCGCCAATTGTTTATGGGTGAAAATCGTTTCTGCCGATTTCGATAAATTCGGTAGGTGAGTGAGAAACTGGTTTAAACCCTAAACAAATGTGCTGCACGTGAGCACTTTATAGATTCGAGAGATCAACTGCATGCAAGTCCGGCCTAAACCAAGAAATGGCCGTTCCGGACTTGCTTCGGTCACAAAGTGAAGGAGAAGGGTTGATTTGGGGAGGGAAGCAAAGAAAGGTGTTGAGACCGGAATAGTTCCGGGAGAGTAGTGTCTCGACTTGTATCGAAAGTGAAAGCTTAGGAAGCTTGCAAGAGATGAAAGCTTTTGGAGAGCTTGCAAAGTTGCCTTTTCGAGAGTGTAGTATTTTTTCTCCTGACCGAGACTTGTTGTCTGGTGGAAATAGGTAAGACCTATTTATACAAGTCGAGATTGAAACGTACTCTGGTCTCATGAAGGAAGAGAGTAAAGGGTGAAATAATGGGAGGAGGTGGTAACCGCATGGTGTTAATGGGTGAAAACGTTTTCACCATTATTTCCTCATTTATTTGACCGCTTTATTCCTTTTCACGCTTTCTTAATGTGAGCGTAGTGTACGCTGTAAGTCTGTGACCGCCAAACCAAAACCCTGGAAAGCATCCCCGCTTTGTGTTGATATCTCGTTGGTTGCACCTTAAGTGCAAGTGGCGCGCTGCTAGTGGCGCGTGTGGCATGTGCGGAATGCCCTTGTTGCAAGTTGTACTTCGAGCGCAAGTGGCAATGCCGAGCTGCTAGTGGCGTGCGTGGCATGTGCCAATGGCATGTGCGGAATGCCTTGGTGGTAGGTTGCATGTTGAGTGTAAGTGGCAATGCCAGAATCGCTAGTGGCGTGTATGGCATGTGCCAATGGCATGTGCAGAATGCCTTGGTGGTAGGTTGCACGGTTTGCAAGTTAGGCTACCAAGCGTGTGTGTGTTTGGCATGATGCGGAATGCCTTGGTGGTAGGTTGCACGGTTTGCAAGTTAGGCTACCAGGCGTGTGTGTTTGGCATGTGCCAATGGCATGTGCGGAATGCCTTGGTGGTAGGTTGCACGGTTTGCAAGTTAGGCTACCGGCGTGTGTGTTTGGCATGTGCGGAATGCCTTGGTGGTAGGTTGCACGGTTTGCAAGTTAGGCTACCAGCGTGTGTGTTTGGCATGTGCCAATGGCATGTGCGGATATGCCTTGGCGGTAGGTTGCACGGTTTGCAAGTTAGGCTACCCGGCGTGTGTGTTTGGCATGTGCCAATGGCATGCGTGGCCATTAGAGCAGTGGCCTTGGTAGGAAAAGCTACTAGCGAGCATGTTAGCATGTGCCAATGGCATGCGTGGCTGACTTGGCTTAGGTTGCATGGTTTGCAAGCCTAGGGCGCTATATTTGGCATGTGCCAATGGCATAGCGGCTTGGAATATGGCTTGTGGTACGTGTTGGCATGTGCCAATGGCACGACAGCCATGTTGACCTAGTTGCACGCTTTGCAAGCCTAGGGCGCTATATTTGCATGCGCCAATGGCATAGCGGCTTGGAAATATGGCTTGTGGCACGCGTTGGCATGTGCCAATGGCACGTACGGCCATGTTGACTTAGTTGCACGCTTTGCAAGCCTAGGGCGCCATATTTGGCATGCGCCAATGGCATAGCGGCTTGGAAATATGGCTTGTGGCATGCGTTGGCATGTGCCAATGGCACGTACGGCCATGTTGACCTAGTTGCACGTTTTGCAAGCCTAGGGCGCTATCTTTGGCATGTGCCAATGGCATAGCTGGCTTAGTTTGGCATGGTTGCCAATGAGTGTGATATGTAGTTTGGTTTGGCGTTGCTGCCATGGCGTGCAGTGATGCGGCTTGGTTTTGGCGTTGTTGCCGATGGTGCAGGGATGCGGCTTGGTTTGGCATTGTTGCCATGGCGCGCGAGTGTGCGGCTTGGTTTGGCATTGTTGCCATGGTGCGCGGTGTGCGGCTTGGTTTGGCATTGTTGCACGTGGTGCGCGAGTGTGCGGCTTGGTTTGGCATGGTTGCCGTGGTGCGCAGCTGTGCGGCTTGGTTTGGCATGGTTTAGCCGTGGTGCTGCAGTGTGCGGCTTGGTTTGGCATGGTTGCCATGGTGCGCAGTATGCGGATTGGTTTGGCATTGTTGCGGTGGTGCGCAGCTGTGCGACTTAGTTTGGCATTGCTGCTATGGTAGCGCAGTATACGGCTTGGTTTTGGAATTAGGGTTCTGTGTCGAAAACCTAACTGCAGTATTTTGAAAAATACCCCTATTAATTATTTACACCCGAGTTAAATGCTCTTAGTTAATGTGTTAGGTGTAACACTAGGTCATGGAGGTTTTACGATTTTACCCTTGTTTAAAAACCACATATCAACACCAGGACAATGCACATAGCGCCAACCATGCTGACCTTGCATGTGAAATGTTCGGCTTTGTACATACGATCGTATACATCAAGTTACCAACAGCTTAGCCTCAAGACATATGGGACTTGGCCATATACTTTAGTTCTTATTTAAGAAGTGGGTGTTACATGATAGGCATTCAACTTAAAATGAGCGACAGAGGTGGAGGTACTACGGACTTAGTTCCTTTGTAGACACCAAACTTACACTGTAACACTTTCTTCGAATATACCTTCGCAGACAAATAAACCTTTCCCTTCTCTGCCTATTGCTATCGAATCTACATATACCAAGAATCTTCTTAGCCTCTCCCATATATTTCATCTCAAACTCCGGGATGACAACTTGCACTTCAAATTATCAATCTCTTTCTTGTTATTCGATGCAATGCAGACATATGCATCGACATACAAGAGCAAATATATGAAAGACCCATCACCTAGCTTCTTGAAGTATACACAATGGTCGGTAGTGACTTCTTGGGGAAAAGCTTGGCCTATCATAAAGCTGGTCAAATCGCTGGTACCATTGTATTGGAGACTGCCCGACCCCGCACAACGATCTCTTTAGTTTACATACACAATCTTATTTTCCGACGAACCTTTGAACCTCACTCGGCCGAGTCTCATATAGATCTCCTCTTATAGATCACCGCCGTTAAGAACGCCGTCTTAACATCTGAGACAGACTAGAGTCTAAATAATATTAGAGCAACATGACGACAAAATGCTGGATTTGATGGGTGGGTGTTTACTGAGCTGGAAGAGAGCACCTCATTGTAGTCAATCCCTTCTCTTTTGGCATAACCTTTTGCAACTAACCTTTCCTTATAGCGTACTTGATTCACCGAAGATCCCTTTTTTCTTAGCACATACTCCAACTTGCACCCTATGTACGCTTCTTACCGGATCGGAAAGCTTCATAATAAGAATCCATTTGCCATTCTTGTAAAGAGACTCCATCTCGTCATGCATTGCCTCCTTACCATTATTTACACTCTGCACGGCGAACAACTTCTAAATAGGAAGTAGGAGTACCATCTTCAACAAGCCTGGTACGGCATAAGCAATGTGATCATTCATCCAACCAAAGCCTCTGTTGATCCTCTCGCTTGCTCGGTTGCTATGGTCTCCCGTGACCGTAGCTTCTAATCCGACTCTTGTTCCTCTTCCTCAATAGTGTCTACTATCATTTGGAACTTCGGCAGTTACCTCTCTTGCGGACCCAGATGTGTTCGAAATATTGCTAAATAGATACGAGACTTAACTAGATTTGGTGGAGTTGCATCAATATCCACCCGCTCGCAAAGGCTCATTAGTATTGGGTGCTTACTGCTTCGCACTTTTGCCGAGAACCCGCAAGACTTTACCATAGACACCCCATCAAATGTGCCATCTCTACTCATGGCTATCTTCTTCTCAAAGCTGGGATTCCAAATTTTGAACCCTTTCACTCCACTTTTCCTTACCCCACAAAAGATTCCTTTCACGACACGGCATATCAAGTTTGTTTTCACTAACATGATACCATGCAGGGACAAACCAAAGATGTATGAATTGAGTCATTATCATAAGCCTAGTTTACCAAACCACTTATCCAAAGGAGTTTTCACCTCTAGTGCAGCTGATGGCAACATATTAGTGAGGAAGCACGCATGTGTGGTCCGCTCATAGGCCCAAAACGCTTTACCTAGTCCAAGCCATTAGATAACATACATCGTACCTTCATCCGTGATGCGAGTAACATTCATGTGTTACGCTACCCCATTCTAGCTATGTGAATCTCCTTAGCCGTGAGGCTGCCTCCCTATCCCCTCATCACGACATACTTGCGAGAACCGGATCACTCGTGATACTCTCCAACCATCATGTCGAACATAGTACTTTGATCTTTACCTGCGCTTGAGTCTCGGTTGCCTCTTTTCCACCTCACAAAAGATTCTAGGATTTCATCCTTATTCCTCATGGTTGTTACACCCACACGCTCCTAGAATAATCATCAATGAACTGACACAAACCGATGTTTCCCTCCCAATGATGCATTCTTGGAAGGATCCCAAACATCCGAGGTGAACATAGTCCAAGAACCCACTAGTATTGTGTGGATAGATGTGCCAAAAGCTTGTTCAGCGTTTTCTTTTCCCTTATACACAATGTTCACAAAATTCTAACATCAGCGCAATAACACCTTTCAACAAGTCTTGTTGAATCAACCTGCTGCAGCGACTTCTCCACTGGATGTGCACGAGTCTCGTGTGCCAGTAACTTGTCTTCTCGGTAGAGCCGCACTCATGTGTCTGAAGCAGACTACCCTCTTGTTGTTGTAACTCCCAATCAAGTACTACAAGTGATGATACGAGCGTGTGCCCCCTTCATGATTACCATAGATCCGGAGATTACCTTTAGAACACCATTTTCAGTCACTATCTTATAAAAATTTCCTTAGATTCTAAAGTTCCTATGAAATCAGATTCTTCTTATGGCACGGTACAAATTCACCTCCTTCAGCTCTCTAACCATACCATCATGCATCTTGATGCGAACACTACCAATCCCATTCACCCCGCAGTATAATTTTTCCCATACGACTTCATCAAGCCCTTCAAAACTTGGAGAACTAGTCCCAATATGGACATATATGATATTTTGCTCCGTAAGATTCAATACCCATGTACCATCCCTCGTAACAGCACAAGGATGGTGTCACATTTAGCGGTAACCGTACATCATATGATTCTTCATTACCTTTTGCAATGTTCACTCCTCGTGTCTTGTTTTTTATCTCCTTCTCTTTCCTTACGTGGGTAGTCTCCTAGAAGGTGTGATATCAGATGTGGTTCATCGTTATAGGCCCGAGAATGGGGTTATTTTTAGCCTACAATTTAAACCCGCAAGTGCACTGTCGTGATGGAGACGCCACGTACGTGTCGAACCACGAGAGACTTGTGGTGCCCTTAAGTGATCTAAGCTTGCTAACTTCTGAGTTCCTAACAAGTGATTGAGATTGCCAATGTTGTTTTTGCCGAAACGGGTTGAGTTTGAAGTGGAATCGGCTAAGGTAATGAGGTAATACAGGGTGATGAATCCACCACCCAATCTAAAGCTAAAGCATTTCCTAATCGGGTTATATTTTTGGTTCTTTCCAGGAAGAACACCCTAATATAGTTTAATCTCACACATTTCCCTAGTATGGAGTGTCTTCTACAAGACACTCCATCACAAAATGTCATGTGCTCAAAGAGCTAAATCATTCTAACCATGAAGCATGACAAAAACTATAACAAGAAGATGAATTCATTAGCATAGGAACAGGGGTTTCAACAATACCCCGAGAATTAAAATTAAAACATAACAAGACACAAATTAAGACTAATTGACCCTAATCTACATCTAATCCACCTACCCCAAATTAACTTCTACATCATCTATTTATACAAGCACTTCAAAAGTAACCCTAGTTTTTCAAACATAGAAAAATGAGAAGATAATCTCTCACCCACGTCGCTCAATCGCTTCCTCCTTCTCACACCTCCGGAGCAACTCCATGCATGGTCGTTGTACAAACCCTAACCCTAATTATTCTCTGACCTAGCTTCTAGGTTAAAGAAGCTATGAGAGAGATGATTCGAGATAAGTAGAGGAAGAATAAGTGGCCTACCAAGGTAGGAGGTAGAGTGGGTGGTGGTGGCGGGAGGAAGAAGATGGTCAGAATGGCTTAAGCTCTGCACTCGGTATGGGAGGAGAGTGACTCGAATGGGTTTTGCAGAGAGGTATGGAGAAGAAAGAGAAGATGGAGAAGAAAATGAGTTTGTCTCGATGGGTATAGGGTTAGGGTCATCGTTGTGAGGCAGTGGATATCAAGAGCCAAGGAACAAAGTGAGCGAGCGTTGGATTTAGGGTGTAAGATCCGAACCGCCGAGGAGGATTTGAGTAATCTGCGTGTTGTGCAGCAGCGATCTTCGATGCGCATGGAGGTAGCGACCGTTGGATGTAGCCAGGCGAGATCTCGACGGCCCTCGGATTAACGGTTCGGATTCGGGTCGTGGGTAGCTCTAGCCCATGTCTTCTTGTTGGGTTGCAACCGATTTGCGCGCGGGCTTTGGCTATCTGCTCCATAGATGTTTGACTCCAATTCTTCGCTCTTTAGCTCCTCAGTTTCTCCGACTTTATTTATTACCTAAAAACACAAAATTAATTAATACAAATATTTATTCTTGAAAACAAAGAAAACACATAATATGGGATAATATCTCGATTTCTAAGCGCAAAAGATGAGTAAAATGCCAATAAAAAGGTGTATAAATATGCACTATTTGGCACTCATCAAATACCCCAAACCCGAATTTTACTTGTCCTCAAGTGAAATAAATGAAGAAATCCTAACTATACCGTCGCAGTCTCTCGAATGCATTTAGCGTATGCACTAAGCCTTTAAACCCTCAGTGTCCCTAGTGACGAGTTGTAGTCTCGTGAGGGTTTACCAGAGGTGTACCACAAAACCTTCTCCAACTTCGTAGTGTAAAAGAGTCTCAAGCCTCCAAGAAGCTATGAGGACATAGAGTTTCGCATGCTAGTAAACGGGTTAGAACTATCGAAGAACGATTCTCATCCTGTGTGAGCGAGAAGTAACCATACCATATGAAAGAACTTTCTGGATTCGGTGTGATCATAAGCCTCGACTTCTTCACCATTAGGGTTTTATGATAATTGCACTCAAAAAGATTGCTTTTTTAGTCTCTCATGTGTGCAGCAGGAATAAAGAGAGAAATCCCTGCACACGTTGTAGGTAAGAAGGATAACCTTTCCTAAATAAAAATCCTGGAGATTCCACGGCAGTGTGGACAAAAAAGAATCTTTTTCTAATGATCTCTAAGAAAGGAAAAATCAACCATTAGTAAGGGGTGGGAGTACTCACTCACTTCTCACCCGATCGGCAATTAATATCACTCTCTCGTAAGAAACCATAAACGTCTTCAATCTTCGGTCTTCAACCTGTTGATGACGAACTTCCCGAACTTTACAAAACTTGATGATTTTTTTTTTTTTTTTTTTATCTAAGTTACAATAAAACTAAGAACTCAATTTTTCATAAACTTCATTAATTCTCATTTTTCTTTTCCTTGTTTTGTTGCATATAAACCTTGGACTATATCAATTTTCTTTCAATATTCCCGATTCTTACGTCTCCTGTTCTTGATGATGATGTGTTTCTATGGGTCTTGGCAGACGAGAGAGAGAATGATGCTAACTACAAATCGATATTTAGAAGGAGTTTTCATCTTTAGACGTCACCCTCATGATTGACGGAATTAGCACTCAAGAGATCAAAAGTAGTCTTTGAAAGTGGTGCGAGTTGGTAGCTCACCATTCCTACCCGAATTGATTTACGGTGACACACACTCTAAAAGCTTTTCAGAAAGTCACAAAGAGTGAAGGTCGGTACCTCGCTTGATGTAAAATGGGTAGTCTCCACTATGGGTGATCACAATTCTACTACCGAATATCTAAATGGAAGACTTAATTCGCTCCGGTATGGTTAAATCCAACTTTAACGCTCTAATCAACTAAGAAACCCGATTGTGTTCTCGATTTCCAAGTTCTCATTATTTCCGGGTGATTCTCTATAAACATAGCTAGAAGCATGCTAGTGACTCTAAAATCTCTAAAAGTTGGGAGGTTTTTACAAAAAGAGTTTTGAATTTTTTTTTTTTTTTTTTTTTTTTTTTTTTTGAAAATAAAAGGTAAAATAAAAGACTAAAACTCTAAATGCAAATGCACCCCCAAACCTAAATCAAACATTGTCCTCAATGTGTCACCTGTATAGGAAAAATTTAAACAGTCATACCATGAGAACTATGCCGAAAAAGAGAAAAGGGAAGAGATTACCTAAATGCCTCGGCTTTAAGCAAGGTTGAGCTTCATTCGTCAAGGCTAGAATCCAATATTCTCAACGGAGATCATATCGATTAGCATAATATATGTGCAAGAAGACTCAACCGAATCAAGAAAGAAAATTTAACAAGTCCTACTGGATATATACAATGAAAATTCACCATAAACTAACAATCTAAAGAGTTGAGATCAACCCAATAGAAAATATATACAAACATCAACAAAATTTCATTACAAATATAACAAGAGAGTGCAAGTAAGACCGCATGATGAAGGAGTTTCCCCAAACCTAAACTTGTGAACGGGGTGTTTGTGAGAACAAAATCTTGCAATTTTAAAGGTACATCATGCAAAAGGTCTAACTCAAAATGAGTTTTGCTAATTACAGTGCACATACACATTCCAACCGTGGCTCTTTAAGAGTGTTATACTTGATGCAAAATAGTCCAAGAGGACTTGGGAAGCACAAAGCTCTAGGCCTAAGTTAGGCATTTTTAGAAAAGTTGGTATTGCAATTTTGTTACAAACTACACCTAGGTTTGGTGGAGGAGTATCAATTTGTGACTCAGGAGAGAGGTTAGGTGCATCTAAGTTGTTTTCATTTATAAAATCATTGGCACCATCACACACTTTCCTAAAGTCAAAAGAGGGTAAATCATGGTCATTTTCACAGGACAATTCCACAGATCCACATCAACATCACATGCATGAATATCGAAGAAGCATCATTCATAGGTTCCTGAAGAGACAATTAACGTCCTGAACCAAAGATTCTACTACATTTTCAAAGGTAAACATGCTCTTCTAACATATCATATTCATCCTCATCATCATCATAGCACAAATGCATTTCCCTAACATTCATTTCATCTTGAAATTCCTCCCTTTCCTCATTTAGTGCATCATGAGTTTGACCAATTTGAGTTCTAAGCTCAAACCTTTGGTCAGCTGACTTTTGATATTGCTCAAGGTTTTGCTCAAGGTTTTGACTAAATTCAAGAATTTCATTATGTGGTCAATGAAAGGAGAGTTTTCACTAGTGGGTATGCATTCCTCATATGGATATTCATTGTATGGTTGTGCATGAGGTTCACTAGAGAAGGGAAATTCAGACATGTTGCTATATGGATGGTCATGCATTGCATTCATTTCAAGCCTAGCATTTTGCTCCATGAGTGTTTCCATTGCTGATTGCAAACTAGGAGTTGGGGAGTATAAAATTGTTCATCTCCCCACTGTGGTGAATGATGCATGTGTGCGAGGTTGATTATGGTCCCAATAGTCACTTCTAGACACTTCGTTCATTGATTATCATGGTTTTCCCTAGACTGCCTAAAATCATGCAAGATATAACAAGATTCAGTTAGGTGGTCTAAGCCACCACATAAGGTCTAAGCATGCATTTCATAATGATCTAAAAGTGATCTGGGTATGAGAAAATTGTTCATTTTCAACCTTGTGGTGGATGATGTATGTGATCATAATGATTAGGTATGTGAGATCGGGGCCCGAGAAGGCCCATATAATTCCCAAAGTCACTATGTTCATGTGGGTGTTCATCCCATGAAAGGTGCCCGTAAGCAAGCTCTCTAAGGGATTTATTTGAATCCCCAGATGCGGACAAAATCCTCGACATGATTTAGCTCTCAAATTGAACTCACAATCTAATTTTTGGTTTTGGTGGGATTGGTTTTGGTTTATTGGGTTTCATTTGGTTTGTTGGGAAGCCTAGTAGTTGTTGGCTCAATTTGGTTTTGATGGGCTTAGTTTGTCACAGCCAAAGTGTTTGCAAAACTTAATGGGTGTGGGCTGAAATTGTTGGTTTTGAGCCCAGCAACGGTGAAACCGCACTGCCAGTATGCACAACCCAGCTGGGTTGAAGTGGGCTCTGCCGGTGTAGCCCAAGTTATGGGTTCTGGAGCCCACTGGTGCGGCCTTGATTATAAACCCGATTCAACTCGGTAAATCATTGAGTTAGATTGACTCAATATCTGGGTGGAAGCGACTCAATCTCGGTCGTTTGACCGGTGAACAAGAACTTGATTCACTCACTCAGCTTAGTCGACTTTTACTCAGGTGAGTCAAAGTTTCTGACCAGCCCTCACTCAGCTCACTCAGAGTCAACAAGTGTAAGCTTGTTCTCAAGCAAAATTTTAGATTTTCTACCACAACCTGAGAGTTGATTGCTCAAATGCGGGGCTAAGCTCAGGGATTTACTCCAAGTTTGTGCAGAGCCAACAAGATAACTCACAAACTTTGCTACACACCACAAAGCTCACAAAGATTTGGCAACTCACGATATGCACAGCTCATGGCTTAGCATTTCGAAAAATTAGGCTCTGGCAGGCGGATGTAATGGTGACGAGTAAACACCACAAAGGGTAGCACAATCTAACACAACAGGTTTCACAAGCATGCGAATATTGACAATAAATTGGCTCAACAGCCTTTCAGGGGCTGGAGCTCAATAATTCATTGGTCAAGCTCAAGGGTCACAGGGCCACGGGTCACAGACTCGGCCAAGGCAAGTTTCAAGAATGAGCAGGTTTTCAGATGGCTCACCAACTCAATAACACATTCATTCAACCAATGTATTGTTCACGGGGTTGACAGACTCGGCAGGGTCTCTAGCTCACTAGGTTTATGCTCAGGCCTTGGGTTACTCAAGCATTCGGTGAAATCGGCAATGTAATGGGCTCACAAGTGCACAAGGAGAGTTACTCAAAGACAATTTCAGTTTATGCCACAGTTGATACATAAGCATACAAGATATCATACATACATCCAAGTGAATTCACATACAAATTACAGAGTTTGAGACACAAACCACCAAGAGCAAGACTGGTTTAAGCAAATCCACCAGCTCAAGCTCCTTTCACCTCTTCCTTGGTTACACAACCACAAATAGCACCTCGTTACTCAATAAAGAAACCTCGGTCCTCAATATTGTATTGCTCAAGACACAAAAAGGTGCACAGATGCACAGTATACTAACAAGAACTAATTACAGATTCAGCTAGCCTAATTGAGGTTTAGCAAGAAGTGAGTGGAGGTCACAAAGTAGTCAAGTGGTGACAGCCTCAAGTCGTGCAGACTTGAGCTCAGGCAAGACAGATGGTGCTTGAATGAGTCTGACAAATTAAGATGCACTTCTAAAGATACAAGTGCAAGAGCTAATGCAAGTGCTAGTGCAATGAACAGGGTATGTTACACTATCAAAGGAAATAATGAACTAAGGTGCAATGAGCAAGATGCAAAAATTTGAAGTGAAACTAATTAAGGGTTAAGATGCAGATCACAGATGCAAATACAAATGCGGGGAGTTAAGTTATACTAAAAAATGGCTAAAACTACAATGGAAAACAAAGGTGGGTATGTCAAGGGGGATAGAATGAAATTTGATCAAAAAGCAAGCAATGAAATACTAGTTCTGATGCAATACTAGTTAACAAAGTTATACTAATCTACAACTAATATGCTATTATGTTAAAACAATGCTAAGCTACTCTACAACAGGGCTACAAGTAACATAAAAAATGAGTTATGTACAAGGTGAGAAGCAGTAAAGTAAAGCCAAAGAACAACAGGGCACGCGCCAAGTCCCCGGCAACGGCGCCAAAAACTTGGTAGGCCTGAGAATGGGGTTATTTTAGCCTACAATTTAAACCGCAAGTGCACGGTGTCGTGATGTAGCACTGGGCACGTACGGGTCGAACCACAGAGACTTGTGGTGCCCTTATGTGATCTAAGCTTGCTAACTACTGAGTTCTAACAAGTGATTGAGTTATAACAATGTTGTTTTGCAGAAACTACCAGGATTTGAAGTGAACTGAGCTAAGGTAATGAGGTAATACCAGGTGATGAATCCACCACCCGACCTAAAGCTAAGGCATTTCCTAATCAGTTATATTTGGTTCTTTCAGGGAAGAACACCCTAATATAGTCTTGCTAATCCACACTCCCCCTAGTATGGAGTGTCTTCACAAGACACTCCATCACAGGTCATGTGCTCAAAGAGCTAAATCATTCTAACCACCAAGCATGACAAAAACTATAACGAGAAAGATGAATTCATTAGCATAGAAATGGTGGGTTTCAAAATACCACGAAATTAAAATTAAACATAACAAGACACAAATTAAGACTAATTGACAGCTCTGGCTAATCCAAAGCGTACCCAAAATTAACTTCTACATCATCTATTTATACAAGCATTCAAAAGTAACCTAGTTTTTCAAACATGTAAAATAAGATAATCTCTCACCCACGTCGCTCAACTGCCTCCTTCACAATTGCCTCTGAGCAACTCCATGCGTGGTCTGTTAAACCCTAACCCTAATTATCTCTCGACCTAGCTTCTAGGTTAAAGAAGCTATGAGAGAGATGATTCGAGATAGAGAGGAAGAATAAGTGGCTACCGAAGGCAGAGGTAGAGTGGTGGTGGTGGCGGAGAAGAAGATGGGTCAGAACGATGAAGCTCTGCAGTCGGTATGGGAGGAGAGTGACGGAATGGGTTTTGCAGAGAGGTATGGAGAAGAAAGAGAAGATGGAGAAGAAAATGAGTTTGTCTCGATGGGTATAGGGGTGGGACTTGGGTCGGGCCAACCCACCCAACCCGTGCCCAACCCGAACGTTAGGCGGAGCATGGGCAACGTATTTCAAAACTTTCTTGGGCAAGCTCCTGGTACAAATTTTATAAAACCCGAGTTACATTTTGGGCAAGTATGGCACCAATATCTCTAACCCAGCAACCCACCCAAACTGAAAAAACTATAATATAATTATATAAATTATTTTTATAATTGGTATAACTATCTATAAAGAGCAATTTTAGCTATTATCTTTAAGCCTAATAATGAGAATATAAAATTTATATTTATCTCATTTATAATTCAATAAGAGAAAATTTTATATTATGGTAAAGTATCTTAAGTTATTTTAGAAATTTAAGTTAAATACAATAATTAAATCATATTATTACTAAAATTTGTTACTATCACATTAAATTGAAAATAAATCTTAAGGCTTAAATTAAGATAATTAGGTTTTCTACATGCGTGTATATATATATGAGTACATAAACTAACCCATTTTCACCAACACCAAGAGCATCATCGCTTACTTTCTATCAAGGAATTCATTAGTGCATTACCATCCATTTTTCTCGGTAAGCTTCTTTTAAGATTTTCATCTCTTATTTAATAGTAATATACTAATAGTAGATCATAATCTAATTTTCTTTGTCAAATGAAAAACTTTACTTTTCTCTTGTTTTGTCGGTGCTCCATAGTCCACAGAGTCATCGTCTTGGCCGAGTTCTCTTAATCATGTTCTAATATTGTTCCATTGTTTTTTTAATAGCTTGACCATGTCTTCCCATGGGTAACCAAGATACCATCACGCCTATTGTGACCGAAGACGCAGTTGTAGAAGTGACCCAAGCAGGTTGAAATCAAGCTACCATGGTACCCGTGAACCGGGTGGTATCTGCATTGATCGAAGAGAAAGAAAGTATACAAAGCAACATCTCCGAAGTTTGGAAACATTTTACAAAGATTGCCAAGGAAGATGTGAAGTGGAACTTACCCACCGCCGATGCAATTACTTGACCTTATGCTTGCTTGTGTTTACGCAAATGGAACAAAGACACTTTGGAGGCATTTTCACAAATGTGGCAAATCTCAGGATAATAAAACAGACACAAGCAAACATTATTATGTCTTAATGCAAATTTTTCTGCTGCTAGTTGGAAGTTTGATCTCCAATTGTGTCGTCAGGAGCTAGCTCGTATGATAATTATTGATGAATTACCTTTTAGTTTTATCGAAAAAGATGGGTTCAAAAGGTTTATGAATGCGGTACAACCGAAATTTCGCATTCTCTCTCGAAAAACTTTGAGAAAAGATTGCGTCGACATTTTTGCATCTCGAAAAGGTAGCTTTAAAGAAAATTTTTGAAACATTAAGTTCATGTGTGTATCACAACCGACCTCCGTGGACTTCATCCAATCTAGGTTATATGTGTTATTCTTGCTCATTTTATCGACTCTGATTTTTGAGTTCGTAAAAGAATTATAAGTTTCCGTTCTTCCCACTCCTCATCGTGGTGAGTATTGCACAAGCCGTTGACACATGCTTGTTGGACCGGGGAATCGACAAATTGTTGACGATTCACAGTTGACAATGCGAGCTCGAATGATGTGGCAAGTGGCATCACTAAATCAAGATGAATAGAAGGAAGAAATCGATGTTCGAAGGTGAAATGCTTCATATCGAGATGCTTTGGGCATGTTCTTAATCTAATAGTAAGAGACGGCATTCATGAGGCGGATGATTCCCATTGTTCGTATTCGGAAAGCGTGAAGCATGTGAGAGAAGCTCACCCACCCGAGAACAAATTTTTAACCAATGTCTTTGAAGAAGAACGGATTACTTCTAAACGATCATTATGCCTTGATGTAAGGACTCGCTGGAACTCAACTTACTTAATGCTATCTCTGTCGAATTGAACACGAAGAAGTTTTTGAGCGTTTAGAAGATCGATATTAACTTCTTGATGGAAGTCGTCGCCATCATGGTGTACCAACAGAAAAAGATTGGGAAAATGCTAAAGACTTGCACTTGTTTCTACAATATTTTTATGATATGACTGTTCGCATTTCTGGCTCGAAGTATGTCACTTCTAACTCCTACTTTCATGAAGTTTATGGTATGCAACTTATCTTCTTAAAATGGTCACGTAGATGAGAATGCATTTTTGCGTGATGTTACTACAAAAATGAAGGTGAAATTTCAGAAGTACCGTAGCATTCGGAAGATCAACCCTTGCTCATTGTTGCCGTTATTCTTGATCCTCGATATAAATTGATCTGGGTGGAGTTTTTGCTTTGGAAATTTTATTCAAGTGCTGAAGTGGTGAGCCTAATCAATAATGTCAAGAATCTCTTAGAGAGGTTGTTTGGTTATTACTCGATGAATGTTGCAGCTAGTGAAGATGCTCAAGTTGACAAATCCCCCATTGCTCCAAGTGAACCAAACCTTATTTTTTCGAGTCCCATGAGGATTGGGACAATTTCTTGCAAAGAAAGTGGTATGAAATCTAATTGACTAGGTATCTTGAAGATCATCTTGAGAAAATGAGTAATGATTTCAACATATTAGGTTGAGTGAAAGAACATGCCGGCATCTATCGTGTTCTTGCTTCTATGGCTAAATGATATATTGGCTATACAGTATCAAGTGTTGCTTCGAATCAGCATTCAGCAATGGAGGACGTGTACTTGATCAAGTTTAAACTCTTTAACACCCAAGATTGTTGAATGTTTAATCTGTGCACAAGATTGGCTAGAATCCATCAAAACAAGTTGATGTTGAAGAGACACTTGAGGGAGCTTGAAGAAATGGAAATTGGTGAAATCAATGCCGCAATTCCAGAGGAGGTCTTCATTTTCCTCCTAGCTTAAAAAGAATAACAAGACTGAGCTAAGAACAAACCTTCAATTTGGCATTTGCTTAGTTTTTAGTTGTTTATTTTCAATTATGAAATATCATGTCTCCTTTATTAGTTACTAGTATGCATTTTCTTTTTATCATATGAAACATCATGTCTCCCTATTAGTTTGAATGAATAAAAATGCCAAAGAGTTTGTTTATCTCAATGTTTTTATAATGTTTGCTTAAGAAACTAACATAAAATATATATAATGAGTCGAACACTCCTGTACATAAAAAGTAAAAATGAAAATGCCGTTGGTGGATAGTTAACTGTCCATAATTTTTGTCTTGCAAAGTATTACAATGGGCTAACCCGTGGAACCCGAGGAACCCGGAACCTAATCAAGGCGGACTTGGGCAACACCCCCACGGAGTTCCACCGGGTTTGATGGGTGACCGGGAAAAGAATTTCTAGCACGGGTCTGCCTCGGCCAAGCCTTCTAACCCGACCAACTAGCCCAAGTCCCACCCCTAGATGGGTATAGGGTTAGGGTCGATTCGTTGTGAGGCAGGGATATCAAGAGCTGAAGGAACAAAGGAGTTTAGACGTTGGATTTGTAAGGTAAGATGCAACTACTGAGAGGATTTGGAGTAACTGGTGTTGCACGGGAGGAGGCGATCTTCGATGCGCATGGAGAGTAGCGACAGTTGGATGTAGCCAGGCGAGATCTCGACGGCTCGGATTAACGGGTTCGGATTCGGGTCGGGGTAGCTCTATCTATGTCTTCCTTGTTGGGTTGCAACCGATTTGCGTAGCGGGCTTTTGGCTATCTGCTCCATAGATGTTTGACTCAATTCTTGCTCTTTAGCTCCTCGCCTCTAGGACTTATTTATTACCTAAAACACAAAATTAATTAATACAAATATTTATTCTTGAAAACAAAGAAAACAGAATATGGGATAATATCTGATTTCTAAGCGCAAAAGATGAGTAAAATGCCAATAAAAAGGTGTATAAATATGCACTATTTGGCACTCATCAAGACTCGGATCCGATTTTCTTATAAGCTTCGGATATTTCGTGGAAGAGTTCATTAAGTATAACATGAAATATTGATAGGTTTAGGATTCAGATGAAAACTCCGAGTTAGTGGAAGAGGTCACTAATTAAGGATATAAGAAACACTTATAGGTTTGGACTCAGGTAGATTGTGAATTAATATAAGAGAGTGGTTATGGATGATATGACAAACATTTGTAGGTTTAAAGCTCAAGAAGATTGACTTAGTGAAAAAAGTAATTAAGGTTATTATGCATATCAGTATGGCAACGAGTTGGCTACTCTAAGTCGAAAACTTGGTAGAATGACGAATCCATCCATTTACGGGTAAGATTCCTCCAAAATATTCTACTAAACCTTAAACAAAACCCTATTCTAAGATATTTATCCCATACCAGGCTTCAAGATCAAACCTGGCCGCGAAAATGGAGTAGTCTAAGTCGTAAAACTTGGTAAGAACGACGAATGCATTCATTTACATGTAAGATTCCTTCGGATTTCCCCAGAATCAATAAATAGACCCTATTTTTGCATATTGTATGCAAACCACGCTCCGAATCGAAACCTGGCTGCGAGTTGACTACTCTAAGTCAGAAACTTGGTAAGAACGACGAATCCATCCATTTACAGGTAACATTCCTCCGAAATATTCTACGAAACCTTAAGCAAACCCTATTTCTGCATATTGTATGCATACTGTGACTCACGAGATCGAAACCCGGCTGCGAGTTGACTACTCTAAGTCGAAACTTGGTAAGAACACGAATCCATCCATTTCATTGTAACATTCCTCCGAAATATTCACGAAAACCTTAAGCAAACCCTATTTCTGCATATTGTATGCATACCAGGAGCTACGAGATCGAAACCCGGTCATGAAGGACTACTCTAAGTCGTAAACTTGGTAAGAAAGACGAATCCATCCATTTACAAAAAGATTCCTCCGAAATATTCTACGAAACCTTGAAACACTATTTCTGCATATTGTATGCATACCAGGCTGAGATCGAAACCTGGCCGAGTTGACTAATCTAAGTCGAAACTTGGGTAAGAACAACGAATCCATCCATTATTGGTAAGATTCCTTCGAATATTCTCCCCGAATCCTTAAATAGACCCTATTTTTGCATATTGTATGCAAACCACGCTCGAAATCGAAACCTCGGCTGCGAGTTGACTACTCTAAGTCAAAAACTTGGTAAGAACGACGAATCCATCCATTTACAGTAACATTCCTCCGAAATATTCTACGAAACCTTAAGCAAACCCTATTTACATATTGTGTGCATGCAGTGCTCCCAGATCAAACTCGGGCCGCGAGGTTGACTACTCTAAGTCGAAACTTGGTAACAAAGACGAATCCATCCATTTGGTAAGATCCCTCCAAATATTCTACGAAAACCTTAAGAAAACACTATTTCTGCATATTATATGCATAACCAGCTACGAGATCAAACTGCCAAAGTAGCTGACTAATATAAGTCAGAAACTTGCAAGAACAATGAATCCATCCAATTACGGGTAAGATTCCTTGGAATATTCCTAGAATCCTTAAATAGACCCTATTTCGCATATTGTATGCAAACCACGCCCGAGATCGAAATGCCAAGACCACTACATGAGTTAGAAACTTGGCAAGAAAGACGAATCCATCCATTTATTGTAAGATTCCTCCAAATATTCTACCGAAACCTTAAGAAAAACACTATTTCAACATATCAGATGCATACCAGATACGAGATCGGAAACCTGGCCGCGAGTTGACTAATCTAAGTCGAAACTTGGTAAGAACAACGAATCCATCCAATATGGAAGATTCCTTCGGAATATTCTACACTTAATCCTTAAATAGACCCTATTTCTCGCATATTGTATGCAAACCACGCCACGGATCGAAATTTGGCTGCGAGTTACTACTCTAAGTCAAAACTTAGTAAGAACAACCTAATCCATCCATTTATAGGTAACATTCCTTCGGAATACTCTACGAAACCTTAAAACCCTATTTACGCATATTGTATGCATACCAGACTACGGATCGAAACCCGGTTCAAAGATTACCTGCGAGTTGACTTGAAATATATCGAGAATTGAACATCATAGGTTCAAAGATTACGGAGTTAGGCCTCGAGTTTCTCACTTTCGGATAACCGGAGACAAAATATATCGACTGAACATCACCGCTCAAAGATTACTAGAGTTAGACTTGAAGTTCTCTTCGGTGAACTTAATATGAAAATTTATCAGATTTGAACATCCCGAGGTTCAAAGATTACTAGCGTTGGACCCAGTTTCTCTTTGGTGAACTCACATGAAATTTTATCGATTTTCAACATCTCAGTGTTCAAAGATTACTATAGTTAATCCATTTTCTCTTTCGGTGAACTCATGAAATTTATCGCATTTATACATCCCAGTTCAAAGATTACTAGAGTTGGACTGAATTTCCTCTTTCTATCAACGGAATATGAAATTTATCGATTTGGGTATCCAGTTCAAGATTACTAGAGTTGGACCCGAGTTCTGTTTCGGGTGAACTTAATATGAAATTTATCAGATTTGAACATCCAGGTTCAAAGATTACTAGCGTTGGACATGAGTTTCTCTTACGGGTGAACTGAAGATGAAATTTATCAGATTTGAACATCCAGGTTCAAAGATTACTAGAGTTGGACTCCGAGTTTCTCTTTCGGTGAACTAATAGAAATTTATCATATTTGAACATCCCGGAGTTCAAAGATTATTAAAGGTGGACATGAGTTTCTCTTTAGGGTGAACTTAATATGAAATTTATCGATTTGAACATCGGGTTCAAAGATTACTGTGGATTGACCTGAGTTTCTCTTTTCGGGTGAACTTAATATGAAATTTATCAGATTTGGAACATCCGGGTTCAAAGATTACTAGCGTTGGACATGAGTTTCTCTTTCGGGTGAACTCAAGATGAAATTTATCATATTTGAACATCCGTGTTTAAAGATTACTAGAGTTGAACTCACGAAGTTTCTCTTTCGGAGTGAACGAATATGAAATTTATCATATTTAACATCCAGGTTCAAAGATTACTAGCGTTGGACATGAGTTTCTCTTTCGGGTGAACTTAATATGAAATTTATCAGATTTGAACATCCAGGTTCAAAGATTACTAGAGTTGGACCTGAGTTTCTCTTTCGGGTGAACTTAGTATGAAATTTTTGATTTGAACATCCCGAGTTCAAAGATTACTAAAATTGACCAGTTTCTCGCCTGGATGAAAATTATCTTTGACCATTTTACCCTTTTTGGAAAAATCATTGATACTTCAAATTTTAGAAAAACCGAGAATGCATCGTGTCTCCGGATAGAATCATGGAAACTATGCACAAACCAGGAACACAAGTTAGTATGACCTAATTTTATAGATAATTACATAAATATCAATTACACCATCTAACGCAACACTAACTTAGTGATTTAAGCTTATTAAGTATTCACCTAAACCAATAATCGGAAAAGTTCAAAGTTTATCAACAAACAAGTGCATAGGACATGAAGGATTCAAGTCTCAACCAAGCATCAACACGGATAAGATGAAAATAATGTTTAAAACCCGTAATTATAAAATCATTTAGGATACAAGTTTTGAATGTTTTATAAAGTAAAATTCTTTGTTTTATGAAGTAAATTACGGGACAAAGGAAAAGAAGAAGAAAATTAAAGGTGCAACAAAGAAATTGATATCAACTATAGGGAAACACATACGGGTGACAGGTGCTATCGGTCTAAAGCCGCAGAAGAATCATTAAACTCAAGATCGAGAATCCAAACATGTAGTGAGTAGATAAAGATTTTATGACATCCACAATAACCAAGTAAATCAATGGGAGGAAATGAGCACAGCTTCATATCAATACAATAGGTTTTCTTGGTCTATCAAGCTCGGGGATAAAATGACTAACATAAAAGTAAACGCATCTTAAGCGATTTTCACCTAAACCAACCCTTAATGATAATCAATCTAACATGAGAAGAAAAATCAAATCAAATCTTATTTCTAAAGACCAATTTCTAAGCAAGTTTAGCGAGTTCACCCATTTAAGGAGTTGTAATTTAGCAAACAAAATAACCGTAAAAGTACAAGTATACTTGAAAAAAATGGCCAAAATACCTTCACCCGAGTTCAAACACCAACAACAACACCACATATCCCTGCATAACTCCATCCAAATCACCACCAACAATAACTAACACTCAACCCCTTTAATTCTGCTTCAATCACTTCATTTGACTTGAATCTTCACGAACAATATATATTCTAATTTCTCTTCTTCCATAACACAACATCGATCCCATTTAAAAGCATACCCTATATCAACCACCTTCCCTCATTCAACTCAAAACCCTTTAATTCTTCACTACCAAATACCCAAACCCGTTGCAGAACCACCATCTTCTCAGCTCACACTCTGATTCAAACCCTAAGATTTTATTCAAACAAACTTCAACCCGTAAAACCCTAGGGTTTAATTCTTCAAATCGAGCAATCAAACACATCGATCTCTTCCACAGAACAACAACCCGTTTCAATACCTCGTAATTTCATCTGAATCTCTCGATTTATCTCTCCATCCAACTAATAAACCAATTCATTTAGAAGAAATAGAGAACTCATAATCACTTACCGCATCAACGAAGAAGACAAACCATGATATTTATCATCACTCGAAATCCAGAGACTCAACTGTGACTATATTCTTAACCAATCACCATCATCGTTTTTAGGTTAAATCGATTGATATGAACAAAACAACCACAAATCAAGCTATAATTTATTGATTTGAAACTAGGGATTTTTTTTCTTTGCTTAATTTTGACTGCAAATTTTAACTCTCAACGATTGTTAATGGTGAGAGAAAGGAAAGGAAGATGAATAAATTTCAGAGAAAGGAACGAGAGAAGAAGAAGAATTGTTGTTAGCCGAAAAGGGGGTGGTTTTTGTCTAAGTCTTGATTTTTTCAATTGTCATGCTTTGTTGACTTAAGTCTTGATTATTTTGAACACAAAAATAATTTTTTTTATTATAATTATAATTATTATTATATTATTGGATAAATATGATTACATGAAACTAGTTGAAGCCTAACAAGCTAAACTCCAACAACATACTATTACATTAATTGAACGAGGTTGTCAGAAACCTATCGCCGAGTTCATGGAAATGAATAAGGGATCCGAAACGCTGAGGTTTCTGATGAACTGAGACTAACTATCGTAATTGAACATCACTGCTCAAATATTACTAGAGTTAGACCCGAAGTTTCTCTTTCTGATGAACTCGAGGATGAAATATATCGAATTGAACATCACATGTTCAAATATTACTAGAGTTATATCTGAGTTTCTCTTTCTGATGAACCGAGGACGAAATATATCTGAATTGAACATCACATGTTCAAATATTACTAGAGTTAGACCTGAGTTTCTCTTTCTGATGAATCAACTGAGTTTCAAAGGATCGAAAAATAAACCGTGACAAAGTTACATTGTGATAAAATCCTGTTTTGGTGTATTAAAGTAAGGTGGTGCATTTATATCATCTAGAAGCTCTAAGCGATAAACCTCGCGAAGACAAATTTTGTTTCAAAAGATGAAAATTTTCAATCGATATGATGCTCTAAGCGATAAACTCGCCAAGACAAATTGTATCATCTTTGCGTACTTATTTAATAAACCACTGTAAACTTGGTAGTTATCATATCCTAGTGGCCGTAAAGCTACTAACCACACCAACAAACTAATGTCTTGGTACAAGTGTCTACCAAAAGATTGAATTGGTGGCTACACATAGTGTCTTGAAGTATTTACCTTCTAGCGTACTTTGTAGTTGTCAAACTCTCGTGGTCAAAGATACTAACAACGCCAATATTTTGATGGTTGGTTGAGGTGTCTACCAACAGATAATTCGTGGGTAAGTCGAGCGGCAAAAGATATGTACCTTTCAGTGGTACTATTTGGTTGCCCAAACATGATGGTTGGAGGCTAATAACAACAAATACGATAGTTCTGCTTGTTTAGTTGTTCATGCTAAAGCCTTCCACCCACTTTCGTTGCTCGAAAAACCGGTGGTTAGACATTTCCGCCAACCATAGATGTTTTTAGTTACAAATAATTGTTGCTGAAGAATTCCACCAACTGTAGTTGGTAAAAAAATAGTCGCTAAAGCCAAGTTTTCTTGTAGTGAATATTTGGCACTCATCAAATACCCCCAAACCTGAATTTTACTTGTCCTCAAGTGAAAAGAAATTAAG
>JAJJWW010005655.1:0-33479 GCA_023531295.1 Papaver armeniacum | reverse complement strand
GTGTGGGATTTCCTGCAACTACAAATTTCTTATAAGCATGATAAAACATTATATTCACTGAACTCCCTGTGTCCACCAAGGTTCTATTTATTGCCCATTCTTCCGCTTTTTTTGTTAAATTTCCCTCTTTTTTGCTTGCACTTATTGTAATCACTAATGGAGATGTGTGATTTAAATTCTCTCCTGATATCTCCACAGTACGGTGAACATAATCTTCTTTTTTCCCATTCTTTCAAGGGTGATGATTTCTCTGCTGTTATAATCTTTTTCCTTCAAAATATCTTTTGTGTATTCTTCCTTTGATACTTTCATGAAATTCATTAACCATTGCTTTTGTAATCATATTACATTCCAATTCTTAATTACTCTCTTTGATTCTAGTTTTCTCCAATTTATCCATCATACTCTTGATTTTAACAATTTTAGTGACAATATCCAATCTCTTATCTTAAATTGCTCCCTGTTTCTAGCGCCAAAATGTAGTTGTAGGAAATCCTACACTACACCCCTACACAATAATCCACACAACTAAGACATTTGAAGATGAATAACAATGATTTTATTGATTAATTCCTTGAATGTTTACAAGATAAGATAAGATAGAAAAGAGCTAAAGAAATTACAATCACCAAACTTTCTCTCTCTAATGACTTGTCTAACACTCCGAAAAGATCTCTCCGCACAACAGGCTTATTCAACTCTTTATATAGGGTAGTACACAATGGATGACAAACTTAAAATGTCCTTTATTTTAGGGAATGACTTGCGAAATATCGCAAGTGTACAAACATATAAATCTCGCAGCTCTCCTAAACTTCGCTAAGTATTCACACCTTTCTGTTTTTGGCAGCCGTCATTCATTACGTCATTTATATTACTCTTAAAACCCTCATAATCTTTATTGTTTATTGATCTCGAAGTATTGATGTCGCGATATTCTGATCCTACAGTATTTGCATCTACAACTCTTCAACAAGTTTCTTGTACTTTTTCAAAGATGGTTCATTTGTAGTATATTCTTCTGTTATTTGGCGAATAGCTAATTGTGAATCACTGGGTGATTCTCACATTTTCCAACTTCATTTCTATTAGAATCGCGAGCATGTATTATAGCTAGATACATTTCATTGTTGGTAGATGCAAACTCCAATACGAAAGAAAAAGCTATTTTATTGCCTTGGCGAAATTAAAACGATCCCAACTCCGTTGCCTTCCCCCGTTTGACGATCCATCTACCAATATTTCCCATCTGTTTGGCTCAGTTAATAAATCTTTTGGATCTCCGTGTTCTTCTTCTATATCCATCATTTCTTCCACTGCTTCATCCTCTTCCAAAGGGAACTCTGCTAAAAAGTCTGCAACAACTTGTGATTTTGGTGAAGATAGTATTTCATATTTGATTTTGCAATTACTTACATGAGCATTCCACCTCTCAACTCTACCTGACCTCTTTGAATTTTTCATTACCGACTCAATTGGTATTCTTGTCATCACCTTAATTGTATGTGCCTGAAAGTATATGCGAAGCTTGAATATTGCATAGACTAATGCCAAAATTAGTTTTTCAATTTTTGAATAATTCTTCTCCAGCGGATTGAAGGTTTCTTTGATGTAATAGATTGGTTTTTCCACTCCTGCGTCTATTAATAATCTTGCACTTAGTGCATACGAGGTTGTCGCAAGGTAGATTAATAATTCCCCCTTGTTCTCCTTTTGTAAAATTGATATGTCCATTAGATGTTCTTTTATTCCTTGTAAAGCTTTCTCACATTCATCGGTCCATCTAAATTTCGCTCCCTTTTTGAGTACATTGAAAAAATGCTTACATTTGTCGGATGATCGCGAGATGAATCTTCCTAGCGAAGCTAATAGTCCATTTAACTTATGCATCTTTTACCGTTGCTGGTGTTGGCATATCGCGAATTGCTTGTACTTTCTATGGGTCAACTTGTATTCCTTCTTTTGATACAATGTAACCTAAAAATTTTCCTGATGCAACTCCAAAGGTACATTTTTCTGGATTTACTTTGATGTTGAAATGCCTCATTTGTTCAAAAATTTCCCTCAAATCTTTGTACATGGTCTTTTGCTTCTTTACTTTTTATTAACATGTCATCCACATATACCTCCAGTATTTTGTGTATCCATTTTGCGAACACCTTTTCTACCATCCAATGAAGTCATCAGGTCGTTAACCTACTGGGTCTCGGTAGAAACCTAAGGTTAAAGGAGAATCGACTCTAGCTTATACAACTAGTATCACACGGAGGTGTGGGGATTAGGTTTCAATTGCTAGAGTTCTCCTTTATATAGTCTTTCAAATCAGGGTTTGCAATCTGATGCGTGTCGTAGGTGCAATCAAATTAATTAATATTTCCACTCAATTAAAAAATAATATAATGGAAGTCAAGTTCGTTCCCACGAGGAGCAAGAGATTCTAGTTGTAAAAATTGTCACAAAAAGGGGGATGTATAAAAAGCAAAAGAAAATAAACAAAGCAATTAAAAGATAAAGTTGAAATCAATAAGAGAGACAAGATCAAGGAATCATTCTTCGTTGCAAAACAATGAATCAAGTTATGTTCTTTTCTACTTGTTATTAGTCACAGATTATCACCAACCGTAGGATAGCAGGTCCGCTTAGCTAGCCCCAAAATCCCTTATTTCACCGAGTAACAAGTCCGCTTAGTTATCGATTCTATTCAAAAGAACCACCTTGAGGTTCGCTTACAAGATGTAATTCCCCGAATGCATTAAGATCTATGAATTTAGGTTTAGTACTAGTAGTTAAACTCGGTTCGCTTGGTCCACTTTCTAGCGTTGTTTTTACACACAATCGCTCCACGGAATCCCTCCGCAAGGTCTCGTGTTTTCTACTTGTGTAAAGTGTCAAGAACGATTACTTATTCCCTAACTTATACTAGATTTAGATTAAACTAACAAATCAATTTAGCGTGCACTCTAAACAATCTATCAATCATGAATGAATGAATAAACATTCCTATTAGTAAAAACAAACGATAATCATGTGAAAAATCTCAAGATAGAATTGAAACAAAACTCAAATCATATATTAAGAACTAGGAATTCATCCTCAATCAATAAGAAAATTAGCTACTCATGTTTTTGAAATTCACACAAAATAATAATTAAAAGGATAATTTTAAAGTTCACACAAATAATTAAGAAGAAGAATTTTCAAAAGCTAGCAAAAACACAAGTGTTGTGTGTGTAAAGAGGTGTGTCAAAAGATGTAGAAAATTTCTCTATTTATAGGCTTCAATATTCTCCAAATCTTCCAAGGAATAGAACCCATTTCCTTTAGCAATTCAATTTCCAAATTCAAGTATTTCTCATCTTTCATCTTCTCTTTCCAAATTTGACCCAAATTCTCCATCCAATTCCAAGTCCAAGTCTTCACACCCATGAGAGAAGTCCACAGAAAATTCTGGAATTTTTGGCTCGCCGGAATCCGGCCGGAAAAGTCGTCGTCGGCCACCTGAGTTCTTCGCCGTCACTGGTATATTCGACGGAATATTCCGTCAGTCCACCGTTAGGACTAACGGTCAAACGGGTCAACCGTCAGTCAACGGTCAAGGGAAGGAGGAGTCAGCTAGACGAGTCAGCTATGAGTCAGCTCCCTAGGTGGCTGACTTTTCTTACTCGGCTGAGCTGGATCGGCTGGATCGGACATCGCCGAGTTGACTCACGGTGCGAAAAACCGTAGGAGTCTTGGTATTTCACAGTGTTTTCCGGCCAAAGTCGAACCTCTCTTCACTCCATCCTGTTCAAATCCTAGCATACATCTACTCAATTCAAGCTTCACTTATGTCTTCCAACTCTCAGCAAACCCATTTCTTGAACCTCAGACGCCACCCATCTCGTTTATTCATTCATCGATTCATAGTCCCATAGCATCAGGAACGAGCTTCAGTTACAGAATCCATCTCCAATTCACTTCCTTCTTCTCACCGAGCTAATACTCTAACCCATTCGATCTCTGATTACTTTGAACCCATTTCTCACCACCAACAGCGCAAACCCATCTGTTCTCTCGATTTCAGATTCATTGCCCTTGTTCTTCTCTCGCGTATTTAATGAACACCACCATCCCTCCATCTCGAACCCATCTCTCGATTTATCAATTACGATTCTAATTCCATCTGTTCGATTGACTTTTTAGTCGGCTTCACCCTTCAATTCACAAAAAACTCAACTAACCACAAACCCATCTCTACTTCATCAATTCTCTCATTCGTTAACAACATCGATCTCATTTCTCAAATTCTCAAGACACTCAAACCCCAAAGATCACTATCCATACCATCAATCAAACCCTAGCTCGGTTTTAACAACTTCGATCCCCGAGACCCAACAAGAAACCCATACCTTCCGAGCCGCCAATCCCTCGGATCCCCTAACCATACTCAAATCGAACCCATCTATGAATCGCAAATCTATCTTCACAAACCTTGCATCATTAATCTCCATTTGAGATTCATCTTTACATCTCTCGGATAAACGATAGCAGCAGCTGCTTCTTCCTTCTCCATTTCAGATGTGAAATAATTGAGAAGATAAATCCTCTCGATTTTAGGGTTATAAATGGGGTGGGATATTGGTACTCGGGCTGCCCTGATAAGGGGTAACCAAGTTTCCAGCCCCCTTAACCTCTGCTGGTTTGTCTATAGTGCTCCTCCAAAAGACTTGTCCCTTAACATTAACCGGGCTCCAGATAGCGACTGCCCATGAAATGACAATTTTACCCTTTTTTGCTCAAATTGGATAATTTCTTCTTCTTTTCCTCCGTGCGACTCCAAAGTAGCTATAAAACTCAAAACAAGCGTAAAATACATAATTTACAAGAAAAATAGCAAAGAAAGCATAAACAATAGATAGTAAATAGGATGTATTCTACACCCTATCACAATCTAAGTTACCTTGGTAACAAAGCATTCAATATTCACCGTTAGATGAAAACCTGATTAGATTCAAGCTAATATCTTTCAACCGTTAGATCGAAACTTAGCTTGTTACACACAAATGAAATGCACGTTTATTTAGGTTTGTGTAATCGTACCCAAACATGTACACTTAGTTTGTTGAACAGTAGTTAACCAAATGGTTAGCCATATGAGCACTTTCATATCAATCATATTCTTGTTTATCATAACTAGTTCAAATGACTCAAATGAACTAGTTAGAGAGTTGTTCAATTGCTTAGATCTTATAGAAGTACACAAGACACAATCGAAGCAAAAACGATTTGATTCACTCGAATCGATTCATGAAATTTATAGCCACGGTTTGCAATTATGCATTCCTTAGTTTATATAAATTTAAGTTCACGAATAATCGTTTTTAGAAAATAACGAACTTAAGTAAGCATACTGGTATGCGGACTTAAGTACCCGGAATAAGTTTGTTTTCATTTCACAAACTCCAGCAGATTTTCACGTCCCGTGAACTTCCGATGGTGCGCGTACTGGTACGCGGACTTTAGTTCCAGTTTTCCTGAGCAACAAAGTACGCATACTTTGGTTCAAGGAATAAGGACTTACACACGTATGAGTTATCACACAATGTTTATATCCAACAATGTTTATATCCAACAATGGTTATATATTCTAAACTCTCATTTCAACCATTGAAACATTCTTAGAGGACGTTATATAGTTGTTGTTCACAAACCATTTTTCGTCAAAGCATTTTTCAAGTAATTGAGACTTAATATGACTTTCGTCACTAGTAAAGATGAACTTGGCCAAAGCGAAAGCTTACCAACACATATTTCGAGAAATAGATAAGCGAGATAAACTCGGCTCGAAATAGCAAATGTGTATAATCAAAGTCTATATAGCAATACGACTTTTGTCTCAAGATAGGAGATAGAGTAGATAGACTTTTGAGCGATAGATAAGTTCAAGTCTCTACATACCTTTTAGTCGATGAAGTTCCACCAGCTCCTTGACTAGTTCTTCATCTTTGTATGAAGATCGACATGGAGTCTAGAGCTCAACTACACTATCTATCCTAGTCCGAGACTTTGCTATAAGTAGACTAGAAATCAAGACTTATAGTTTTGATCACTAACATTGACAAACATGCTTGAGATAGTAACGCATGCGAGTTCGACCGAGCAGTGCTCTAACAATCTCCCCCTTTGTCAATTTTAGTGACAAAACTATCAATACATATGGAATACAAAAATAAATATAGACTTTTGTAGCTTTTCTTCCACATGCCTGGTCTTCTTGGTTCTTCAACATTACTCGAAATCTTCGTCACTTCCAAGTAATCCAATGATTCCAAAGGTTGTAAGTTTAGTATCATCGTTGTTGAAAATCCGTATCCATAACAATGAGAAAACAAGAATTCTCAATCATTGTTACAGTGTCATAGTATTACTACACAAAGATCAAAGTTCAATTGTATCACAACTTCGACAACAATACTAAGGTGATATGTATCACTCCCCCTTATTCAATACTTCATCTCACATGGAAACCACTCCCCCTTACATAATGATCCGAAAACCATATGTATTCGTAGTGTGAACTACACATTAATTCTCCCCCTTTTTGTCAATAAAATTGGCAAAGGTACGAAAACTAGTGAGATCCTAACGAAATTTCCATAGAGACATTTCATGATCAAAAGCAAGCACATATCAACTTTTTAGATGAAATCATATAGCCAAAGATAAATGCTTTCATCAAGGAGTTTATAAAGATACAAGATAACTCCTATAAACTTCCACAGCCGCACTCCCCATAAAGATTTGGCAATTAAGCACAAGTTCAATTAAGAACTCTCCCCCATAAAATTTCATTCCCGAAAAAACAACAAGAGAGACCTTACTTTCACAAAAAAAGAAGGATTTCTTTGGACATAACAAATCACATACGTATATGAATTTGAATCCAAAAATACTCAACCAAATTAACCACAAGAAAAACCATGATTAATTTAATCGGAAATGCTCAACATAAGAGAACTTACGGAGCCGCACAGTATATACATAAAAATATGGATCAGGGAAGATCAATATTGCGGAATAGACAAGGATTCATTCTATTTTCCATCACTATTTGCACAATGACATACAATAGACATAATCCTCGTATACAAAAGTTTTATCATTTCTTCCATCAAATAATGACATAAAAGGTTTTAACTTTGAGATATTTTGTAAAAGGGTCGTAACTTTATGGTCTAATTAGGGTATGGGTCGTAGAACATGCACTTGATGCATTAGGGTTGTAGACTAACCAAAGACCGTTAACTCAACTGTTCTTGACTTTTTGAATATGGTCAATCGAACCTCCATCTTGACCAAGTTAATTTGTTAGTCACCGTTAATCAAATGAACACATATTGACGGATGGACGTGCTCTAAGAAATGACAGTCACATGCCTAATTAAAATTTTCTTCTCGACCCTTCAATTATACCACCATTGATGAACTAATATGATCACTAACACATCATACACGTAATCAATCAAATTCACTAGAAGATGGATGCAAGTTCTCAAGAATACCTACATAGATTTCTCTCTCCAACTAACCTTAGGTTCCTCCATTATAATTTCGGTGACACATTTCCGCAAACACCATAACAACATCCAAAGGATTAGATTAATCTATAGAATAGATTCCATTTCTTCCAAATCCAAGAAAAAATACAAACCCTTAAATCAATCTTTCTTGAGAAAGAGATTTCACAAAAAAGAACCGATTTTTCACTAACAGAAAGTTCGATCTACACTTCCATTTATAATCTCAGACGCATGCAATGATGAATCTGAGAATCTTACCTTTTATGATTTGGCTGTTGAGAAATAAAAACCACAGTTCTCCAAATAAAACAAATATTTCTCTTGTCTTTTTTTTTTTTTTTTTTTTTTTTTTTTTTTTTTTATTGAAACAAGCGAAATAAAATATAAAAACAAACCGTGGCCGTGGGAGAAGTATTTTACCGTTTGATTCTTCACAACTTGTATCGTCTCGAAATCATAAACTTCAACAATTCTCACCTTTTGATTTTCTTCGCTTTTATGAATAAGTCTTCATACTTGTATGTATAATTATGCTCATTTATTGTAAGTCCTCAACATATATGTGAATCCGCTCTTTGTATGTTGCTTTACTTATATTTGAAATTTGCTCTATTTTTTTTTTTTTCGTTCCGTTGCTTGTAAACCGTGAATTTTTCCAACTTTCCTTGTAGATTTTGATGTCGCTCCTTGTTGATGATGATGGTGTTTCTATGGATCCGTTGTTGTCGAGAGAGAGAATGGTGCTAACTGCAAATCGAACTACAAGAAGGAAGCTTTCATCTATAGACGTCACCCTCATGATTGATAAAATTAGCACTCAAGAGATCAAAGAGAGAAGTGCTTCTATTGGTGGGAGGTTGGGTAGCTCACCATTCTACCCGGAATTTACGTGCGGTGACACACACTCAAAAGAAAGCTCTTTAGTAGATGGAAAAATTTCTGTGCATGCCTCACATGATATGAATACGGGTAGTCTCACTAATGATTGATCAAACAACTCTAATAATGCATTTCTCCTCGCACCAAATTCGCATCACCGGCATGATTAAATCCATTATTTAACACTCTAACAAGCAAGAAATCCGAATGTAGTTCTCTAACATTTCCAAGTTCAATTATGTCGGTCAAAATCTCTATGTAAACATACCTAGAAGTATGCTAGTGACCCTAAAATCTCTAAAAGTTGAAGTTTTTATGTAAAACTTTTTTTTTTTTTTTTAATTTTTAAATTTTTTTTAAATTTATTTTTTTTTAAAATACATGCTTAACCACTCCCCCACACTTAAACCTTACATTGTCCTCAATGTAATTGAATCCTCCTAGTAAAGTCAAGGTGGGAAATTTTAACATGATAAGAAACAAGAAAAACAAATAACAAAAAGCAAAAAGACAAGAAATACTAAACCAATGGGTTGCCTCCCATGAAGCGCTTGTTTTAAAGTCGACGGCCCGACTTAGCTCTTGCAAAATTCATTCCCCATATATTAACAATCTGAAAATTTGAGGATCCACCCATAATACCTGTTTTGAAAACAATAACTCCATACAAATATTAGCACAAGAAAACAATAATGAAATTATCGCTCGATAGAAATTTCCCCCACACTTATTCTCGTCCACACTCGGAAGTGTATAAAGAACATAGAATTTGGGAACTTCCATGTATTCTTCTTGGCAAACCTGCATGGTGTTAGCATCAAGTGTTTCCAATGGTGGATATTTAGAAACAAAATCATCCAAAAATACTTTCGAAGCACATACATTCAAACCAATAAGAGGTAAAGGAGAAGAATCAATAGGCAAAGGGTTAGACAAACCTTGCACAATCTCTTGTTTTGCGGAATCCTCTTCATCCTTAGAGAATTCATGTGAATTACTTACCTCTTGTATATCGTGGTCCTCTATCGAATCTTGCAACCAATCGTCGTTATTTTCTACCTTAACCAAAGTCTCGGCATCATTAAAATCTTTGGCAAGTTCAATTGGGTCTTCCACAAAATCAATCAATTTGGTTTCATCATCTAGTATCATCTCTTCAACATTCTCATCATCGGAATCGGGCCATTCACTAAAATGATTTTCATCGGTATAGATTGTAAGATCTTCTTGTGCGGGTGTTACACCGTTTATAACAATAGGTAAGTCACACCCAATCTCCTCCTTTTGAATAGGTGAAGGATCATTATTATGATCCGGAGTTGGAATAACTTCCTCATTGTTGCAACGCTCATACACTTCCTAGACTCATATCTTTCCCTAAGGAATTTTTTCCAAGCACTAATTGCATCTTCCTCAAGCTCTACCTTTTGAATAGGTGCTTGATCATTATTAAGATCAAGGCTCGAGTAAGCTACACTAGCTTCTTCAAAAGTCTCCAAAGGTTGGCCTTTTCCAACATAATCATCGGTCAAATATTCACTACACACCATAGGCACATTAGAATAGTTATTGCTTTGATAGCAAAATTCTTCTTTATCCCTCTCCTCCTTGTATTGATCCATGTCTCTTCGTATTTTAGCAATGTCGTCTTGAAGTTGTTGGAGTTGCTCATCCCTATTTTTATCGAGTTGAGTAATTTGTTCGTATAATTTCTCCGAATTCCTTTGAATTTCTGGATGTGGTTCCTCCCAAACATAGGGTTGCTGGTCTTGTAGTGATTCTTGCAACTTTTGTTGAAGATCCCCAATCATGACAGACATCTTATCTGCAAAACTAGAGAATTTACGATGATAAACAAAACTATCCTCCCATCCTTGTGATTGTCCACTTACATACCCGTCATAAGGTTGTTGATATGTATGAGAATATCCATAAGGTTCTGTAGGAAATTGATCATAGCCAAAAGAATGGTTTTGATTGTATCCTAAGGATGGTTGGAAGTTGCCATAATGTTGAGGTTGAAAACTGTATTGATTGTTGTAATATGATTGCTCTTGTCCACCATACATGGAAAACCGATACCTGAAATAAGATTCTCAAAAACTAAGTTAGATACGGTATAGAATCTAACAAAGCAAGAATATAGCAAAAAGAAAAATAAAAACAACTAAATTCGTCCCATTGCTCCCGGTGGCGCCAAAATTTGATGCGTGTCGTAGGTGCAATCAAATTAATTAATATTTCCACTCAATTAAAAAATAATATAATGGAAGTCAAGTTCGTTCCCACGAGGAGCAAGAGATTCTAGTTGTAAAAATTGTCACAAAAAGGGGGATGTATAAAAAGCAAAAGAAAATAAACAAAGCAATTAAAAGATAAAGTTGAAATCAATAAGAGAGACAAGATCAAGGAATCATTCTTCGTTGCAAAACAATGAATCAAGTTATGTTCTTTTCTACTTGTTATTAGTCACAGATTATCACCAACCGTAGGATAGCAGTCCGCTTTAGCTAGCCCCAAAATCCCTTATTTCACTGAGTAACAAGTCCGCTTAGTTATCAGATTCTATTCAAAAGAACCACCTTGAGGTTCGCTTACAAGATGTAATTCCCCGAATGCATTAAGATCTATGAATTTAGGTTTAGTACTAGTAGTTAAACTCGGTTCGCTTGGTCCACTTTCTAGCGTTGTTTTTTTACA
The DNA here is from genome assembly GCA_023531295.1 of Papaver armeniacum. NCBI lineage: Eukaryota > Viridiplantae > Streptophyta > Magnoliopsida > Ranunculales > Papaveraceae > Papaver > Papaver armeniacum. Next base: position 22,341 of record JAJJWW010005655.1, on the reverse strand, counting down.
CACAATCGCTCCACGGAATCCCTCCGCAAGGTCTCGTGTTTTCTACTTGTGTAAAGTGTCAAGAACGATTACTTATTCCCTAACTTATACTAGATTTAGATTAAACTAACAAATCAATTTAGCGTGCACTCTAAACAATCTATCAATCATGAATGAATGAATAAACATTCCTATTAGTAAAAACAAACGATAATCATGTGAAAAATCTCAAGATAGAATTGAAACAAAACTCAAATCATATATTAAGAACTAGGAATTCATCCTCAATCAATAAGAAAATTAGCTACTCATGTTTTTGAAATTCACACAAAATAATAATTAAAAGGAGAATTTTAAAGTTCACACAAATAATTAAGAAGAAGAATTTTCAAAAGCTAGCAAAAACACAAGTGTTGTGTGTGTAAAGAGGTGTGTCAAAAGATGTAGAAAACTTCTTTATTTATAGGCTTCAATATTCTCCAAATCTTCCAAGGAATAGAACCCCTTTCCTTTAGCAATTCAATTTCCAAATTCAAGTCTTTCTCATCTTTCATCTTCTCTTTCCAAATTTGACCCAAATTCTCCATCCAATTCCAAGTCCAAGTCTTCACACCCATGAGAGAAGTCCACAGAAAATTCTGGAATTTTTGGCTCGCCGGAAAACTGGTATTACGGCCGGAATCCGGCCGGAAAAGTCGTCGCCGGCCACCTGAGTTCTTCGCCACCCACTGGTATATTCGACGGAATATTCTCGTACCCACCGTTAGGACTAACGGTCAAACGGGTCAACCGTCACCAACGGTCAAGGGAAGGAGGAGTCGGCTATGAGTCGACTCACACTGGTGGTCGACTTGTCTTACTCTACTGAGCCGGATCGGATCAGTGGATCGGACATCGCCGAGTTGATTCACGGTGCGTAAAACCGTACGAGTCTTGGCTGTTTTCGGTGTTTTCCGGCCAAAGTCAGCCTCTCTTCGACTCCATCCTGTTCAAATCCTAGCATACATCTACTCAATTCAAGCTTCACTTATGTCTTCCAACTCTCAGCAAACCCATTTCTTGAACCTCAAACGCCACCCATCTCGTTTATTCATTCATCGATTCATAGTCCCATAGCATCAGGAACGAGCTTCAGTTACAGAATCCATCTCCAATTCACTTCCTTCTTCTCACCGATCTAATACTCTAACCCATTCGATCTCTGATTACTTTGAACCCATTTCTCACCACCAACAGCGCCAGAAACCATCTGTTCTCTCGATTTCAGATTCATTGCCCTGTTCTTCTCTGCGTATTTAATGAACACCACCATCCCTCCATCTCGAACCCATCTCTGATTTATCAATTACAGTTCTAATTCCATCTCTTCGATTCAGCTTTTTAGTCAGCTTCACCCTTCAATTCACAACAAAACTCAACTAACCACAAACCCATCTCTACTTCATCAATTCTCTCATTCGTTAACAGCATCAGTGTCTGTTTCTCAAATTCTCAGCAGCACTCAAACCCCAGCATCACTATCCATACCATCAATCAAACCCTAGCTCAGTTTTAACAACTTCGATCCCCTGAGACCCAACAACAAACCCATACCTTCCGAGCTGCTTCAATCCCTCAGATCCCCTAACCATACTCAAATCGAACCCATCTATGAATCGCAACTCTATCTTCACAGCCTTGCATCATTAATCTCCATTTGAGATTCATCTTTACATCTCTCGGATAAACGATAGCAGCAGCGGCTGCTTCTTCCCTTCTGTATTTCAGATGTGAAATAATTGAGAAGATAAATCCTCTCGATTTTAGGGTTATAAATGGGGCGGGATATTGGTACTCGGGCTGCCCTGATAAGGGGTAACCAAGTTTCCAGCCCCCTTAACCTCTGCTGGTTTGTCTATAGTGCTCCTCCAAAAGACTTGTCCCTTAACATTAACCGGGCTCCAGATAGCGACTGCCCATGAAATGACAATTTTACCCTTTTTTGCTCAAATTGGATAATTTCTTCTTCTTTTCCTCCGTGCGACTCCAAAGTAGCTATAAAACTCAAAACAAGCGTAAAATACATAATTTACAAGAAAAATAGCAAAGAAAGCATAAACAATAGATAGTAAATAGGATTTATTCTACACCCTATCACAATCTAAGTTACCTTGGTAACAAAGCATTTAATATTCATCGTTAGATGAAAACCTGATTAGATTCAAGCTAATATCTTTCAACCGTTAGATCGAAACTTAGCTTGTTACACACAAATGAAATGCACGTTTATTTAGGTTTGTGTAATCGTACCCAAACATGTACACTTAGTTTGTTGAACAGTAATTAACCAAATGGTTAGCCATATGAGCACTTTCATATCAATCATATTCTTGTTTATCATAACTAGTTCAAATGACTCAAATGAACTAGTTAGAGAGTTGTTCAATTGCTTAGATCTTATAGAAGTAAACAAGACACAATCGAAGCAAAAACGATTTGATTCACTCAAATCGATTCATGAAATTTATAGCCACGGTTTGCAATTATGCATTCCTTAGTTTATATAAATTTAAGTTCACGAATAATCGTTTTTAGAAAATAACGAACTTAAGTACGCATACTGGTATGCGGACTTAAAATACCCTAATAAGTTTGTTTTCATTTCACAAACTCCAGCAGATTTTCACGTCCCGTGAACTTCCGATGGTGCGCGTACTGGTACGCGGACTTTAGTTCCGGTTTTCCTGAGCAAAAAAGTACGCATACTTTGGTTCAAGGAATAAGGACTTACACACGTATGAGTTATCACACAATGTTTATATCCAACAATGTTTATATCCAACAATGGTTATATATTCTAAACTCTCATTTCAACCATTGAAACATTCTTAGAGGACGTTATATAGTTGTTGTTCACAAACCATTTTTCGTCAAAGTATTTTTCAAGTAATTGAGACTTAATATGACTTTCGTTACTAGTAAAGATGAACTTGGCCAAAGCGAAAGCTTACCAACACATATTTCGAGAAATAGATAAGCGAGATAAACTCGGCTCGAAATAGCAAATGTGTATAATCAAAGTCTATATAGCAATACGACTTTTGTCTCAAGATAGGAGATAGAGTAGATAGACTTTTGAGCGATAGATAAGTTCAAGTCTCCACATACCTTTTAGTCGATGAAGTTCCACCAGTTCCTTGAGTAGTTCTTCGTCTTTGTATGAAGATCGACATGGAGTCTAGAGCTCAACTACACTATCTATCCTAGTCCGAGACTTTGCTATAAGTAGACTAGAAATCAAGACTTATAGTTTTGATCACTAACATTGACAAACATGCTTGAGATAGTAACGCATGCGAGTTCGACCGAGCAAAGGTTTCTAACAATCTCCCCTTTGTCAATTTTAGTGACAAAACTATCAATACATATGGAATACAAAAATAAATATAGACTTTTGTAGCTTTTCTTCCACATGCCTCGGTCTTCTTGGTTCTTCAACATTACTCGAAATCTTCGTCACTTCCAAGTAATCCAATGATTCCAAAGGTTGTAAGTTTAGTATCATCGTTGTTGAAAATCCGTATCCATAACAATGAGAAAACAAGAATTCTCAATCATTGTTACACAGTGTCATAGTATTACTTCACAACATCAAAGTTCAATTGTATCACAACTTCGACAACAATACTAAGGTGATATGTATCACTCCCCCTTATTCAATACTTCATCTCACATGGAAACCACTCCCCCTTACATAATGATCCGAAAACCATATGTATTCATAGTGTGAACTACACATTAATTCTCCCCCTTTTGTCAATAAAATTGGCAAAGGTACGAAAACTAGTGAGATCCTAACGAAATTTCCATAGAGACATTTCATGATCAAAAGCAAGCACATATCAACTTTTTAGATGAAATCATATAGCCAAAGCTAAATGCTTTCATCAAGGAGTTTATAAAGATACAAGATAACTCCTATAAACTTCCACAACTTTGTCACTCCCCACAAAGATTTGGCAATTAAGCACAAGTTCAATTAAGAACTCTCCCCTATAAAATTTCATTCCGAAAAAAACAACAAGAGAGACCTTACTTTCACAAAAAGAAGGATTTCTTTGGACATAACAAATCACATACGTATATGAATTTGAATCCAAAATACTCAACCAAATTAACCACAAGAAAAACCATGATTAATTTAATCGGAAATGCTCAACATAAGAGAACTTACGGAGCCATACAATATATACATAAAAATATGGATCAGGGAAGATCAATATTGCGGAATAGACAAGGATTCATTCTATTTTCCATCACTATTTGCACAATGACATACAATAGACATAATCCTCGTACACAAAAGTTTTATCATTTCTTCCATCAAATAATGACATAAAAGGTTTTAACTTTGAGATATTTTGTAAAAGGGTCGTAACTTTATGGTCTAATTAGGGTCTGGGTCGTAGAACATGCACTTGATGCATTAGGGTTGTAGACTAACCAAAGACCGTTAACTCAACTGTTCTTGACTTTTTGAATATGGTCAATCGAACCTCCATCTTGACCAAGTTAATTTGTTAGTCACCGTTAATCAAGTGAACACATATTGACGGATGGACGTGCTCTAAGAAATGACAGTCACATGCCTAATTAAAATTTTCTTCTCGACCCTTCATTTATACCACCATTGATGAACTAATATGATCACTAACACATCATACTCGTAATCAATCAAATTCACTAGAAGATGGATGCAAGTTCTCAAGAATACCTACATAGATTTCTCTCTCCATCTAACCTTAGGTTCCTCCATTATAATTTCGGTGACACATTTCCGCAAACACCATAACAACATCCAGTGATTAGATTAATCTATAGAATAGATTCCATTTCTTCCAAATCCAGTAAGAAATACAAACCCCAGAAATCAATCTTTCTTGAGAAAAAGATTTCACAAAAAAGAACCGATTTTTCACTAACAGAAAGTTCGATCTACACTTCCATTTATAAGCTCAGACGCATGCAATGATGAATCTGAGAATCTTACCTTTTATGATTTGGGCATTGAGAAATAAAAACCACAGTTCTCCAAATAAACACATAATTCCAATCAAAAACGAAAATTAGAAGAGACCCGGTAAAAAAGGGTATGTTTATTATAGTATAAGGAGTTAATTTCTTGAAAAACCCATCTAAAGCTCAAGCAAAGTGAATCAATTAGGTTGAGGTGGTGGTCTTTTACTCTTGTATTTCTTCAATTTCGAAGAGGAATTAGGTTGAGGCGAACATATCAAACACTACTAATAAATTAACGGTGCACATTCACTTTCCTACCGATAGTTTTTAGCATGGCACCGACTCCACAATCGTCGGTTGTTAAAGTTAACAGAAAAAGAATGGCAAGTTATGAACCCCGTTAAGGGTCTTAACTGGTGTTAGGGTAGTAGGTCATTTACCTGCTTTAGAAGGATATTTTGGTCAAAAATCAAACAGTCAAAGTCAGTCTACGACCCAAATACATCAAATGTATGTTCTACGACCCAGACCCTAATTACACTATAAAGTTACGACCCTTTTACAAAATTACTCTTTAACTTTTGTAATGTCAAAATTTCATTCATTCTTTTATCAATACATGCATATCGACATATGAAAGACTTAACTTTTGACAAGGTATGGGACAATCATAGTTCACGGACGCAAACACACATATCCCATAACAAATTGCAATATATAAAATCATAAAGATTAATACTGCAAAAATCATCTTCCAAACAATTTTAGAATTTAAACAAATAAACCTAAAAAAAAAACAATGAAGATGAAAACATTGGACGTAGCTATGTGTAATCACAATAATGGCTATTCCAAACTCTAGTTATTCTTCTAAACAAAACAAGTAAATAAAATTTTCATCAGAAGATTTACTAGGAAAATAACTCCTATAAAGCATTTCACTTACTTTGAACACTCTTCTCATATTCTCTGTATTCATCAAGCTCATCTTTAATCAGATCAATTCTAGATTCCAGGTTATCCATCTTTTCTTCAAGTCTCTTGGAAGAGGCTTCAAGTTCACTTTTCAGGGCACGAACTTTTCTAAGACGAGATTCATGGTTAAGGAGAGCTTATCAAAATGAGAAGCAGAGAGGTTTCCATCTAGAGGGGAACCGTGATTATCACGGCTCATCACATTATCTGAAGAATCAAACCGAATCTTCTTAGAAGGAAAAAGAACAGTCCAGACCTCACTTTCTTTGCTTGAAAGACTTGAAGAGGACATGATAGATGAAATGTTTATGCTAAGGAGAAAATTTTCATCTTAAAAAGAACTGAGGATAGAGGATAAAAATACAAAAATATCCTTGACCAAAAAACCCTAACTGAATTTGGTTATCCTCCGAAAAAGTCTTAAAGGAGAAAACCGTTTGTAAACATAAACAATTCTAAAAAAATCAAAACAATAACAGAAATATTTCATCACAACCCTCTTGAAGATTATGATTTTTGTCTAAGAGGGATAAACAAAAATCATCAACACGATTACAAGATGTAATTGTTCCAATCCACTACAGACCGGTGGATCTTTTTGGGGATGAAGTATTTATTATTTCTTGTTTCTGTCTTGTTTTTAAGAAAGAAGAGTAGTGTACATCATTCTTTCTTCCTTTTAGCACGCTTTTGAATACCTTGATTGTTGATTTTCGCAAACTATGCAGTCTTTTGGAAATCTCTTTTACAAAGAAAGAGGGTTTTGTACGAGATTCCTTTTTCTTCTTCAGTAAACAACATTTGGCGAGTAGAGCTTCTCTTATTTCTTAGTGCTAAAAGTTTTAAGATGATCCTGATATTACATGAGGAAATCACAAGATTAGGTACGTTCTTGTGGTTTTCATAATATCCTTGTTGTCAGGGTGGCTTAAGAATGATATAGAATCAGGAGTAATTTGGTGACGATTTTTAAGATGCAAAGTCGAAGAGGTTCGACATGTCTTATAAGTATTACGATTGCAATCGATCACATCTAATTTTAAGTTAGAAAATTTCCATTCTAGATCTTCAATCTTTTTCGATTAAGACTTCCCTTTTTGGAGAAGTAAGATTGATTATCACGGAATAATCGGGACTCAAGTTAGGAGGACAAACGTGATTCAAAGAAAGAGATTAAGAGAACCATCACAGATATCATCCTTAGGACAGTAGTCAAGAGTAGCCATCCATGCTTTAGTTATCTCACTCAACTCCGTATCAGGAATTTTAGAAGTATCATGGACACTTCTATAGCACTTGAAACTAGTTCCGCTAACATAGTTTTTCTGAACTTTTTTATTGATTGATTGATCCTTCTTTTGAGACTTTCTTTTACTTGTCTAAGAGTTTTCTTAAGTTGTTGTATAAACAGTGACATAGTCGAAGTATTAAAGCAATTATCATCCCTTTTATCAATCAATTTAGACCGTTGAGACTTACAATCAGATGCAACAATATGGTTGCTGAACAGGTGATGCTTCTCTCTTCGTTCAAGTTCAAGATATAAAATTTTCAGCTTTCCAGCTAGGGAATTTCTGGAAAGTGTTTCAAGGTTATTTCCCTCAACGATGGCATGCTTCTTAGAATCGTATCTAGATGGCAGCGATCTGAGAATTTTCATCACAATGTCCTTTTCAGGAATGGTCTTACCCAATGCAAAAGATGCATTAACAATTTCAGACACTTTGTGATTAAACTCATAAAATGTTTCTTCATCTTCCATACGAAGGTTTTCCCAATCAAAATTTATGTTTTGAAGCCTAGCTTCTTTCTCACTGGTATTTCCTTCAAATACGGTTTCTAAGATATCCCGGGCTTCTTTAGACTTAGTGCACGTAGTCACTTGGTGCTGAAGATCTGGGGTAATGGCATGTATGATAGCATTCAAGACGTCAGAATTTTGCTTTGCAACAAGAATTTCTTCTGGACTATATCTACCAATATCCTTCGGTATAGATACATCGCCTTCTGTATTAACCGGAGGATCATAGCCATTAACAACACGTACCCATAATTTTAAAATCATGGGCTTGAAGAAAAGCACGCATATCAATTTTCCACCATAAGTAGTTTGAGCCATCGAAGACTGGTGGTACATTTATGGAGATAGAATTCCGTTCCATAGAGTCAGATCGCTACAAACACAAACTTATAAGGTCTTTAAACGTGTTTGCTTGCTTTGATACCAATTGAAAAAGCGGGGGTACAACAACCACACCCAATATTTCGCTTAGCAATCTATATGGACTAACTCCAATATACTTTTAAGAGAATCAACTAGACAGTCAGACTCAATCTTAATAAAAGTATATCAAAGAGTTATATCTCACTTTCTCGATTCAATACTTACTCAAGCAAATAGAAATCATGAGTCTAATTGAATACAAGAGAAAACACTTGAATGGTACCAAACACCAATGTTCAAGGATCAATCAATTTCAATCAACAACCAAAGGTTGGATTTCCCAATTGATTGATTCAACGCACAACCTGTGATATTTTTATTATATAACAAAATATAATGCGGAAAAGAAATAACACAGAAACCAGAAGTTTTGTTAACGAGGAAACCGCAAATGCGAGAAAAACCCGGGACCTAGTCCAGATTGAACACACATTGTATTAAGCCGCTACAGATACTAGCCTACTACAAACTAACTTTGGTTTGGACTGTAGTTGAACCACAATCAATCTTACACTGATCCAAGGTACAGTTGCGGTCCTTACGTCTTTAATCCCAGCAGGATACTACGCACTTGATTCCCTTAGCTGATCTCACCCACAACTAAGAGTTGCTACGACCCAAAGTCGAAGACTTTAATAAAAAATATGTATCACACAGAAAAGTCTACGGTAATAGATAAATCATCTCCCACGAAAATACCTACGAGTTTTTGTTCCCGTCTTTTGATAAATCAAGGTGAACAGAACCAATTGATAACCCTGGACTTATATTCCCCGAAGAACGAGCCTAGAACTATCAATCACCTCACAATAATCTTAATCGACTAGCGAAATAAGATATTGCGGAATCACAAACGATGAGACGAAGATGTTTGTGACTTCTTTTATATCTTGCCTATCGGAGAAATCAATCTCAAGCCAATCTTACGATTGGACTTAGTACGATAGAAACAGCAAGATCAGATCACACAACTACCAAGAAAATAGTTGGGTCTGGCTTCACAATCCCAATGAAGTCTTCAAGTCGTTAACCTACATGGTCTCGGTAGAAACCTAAGGTTAAAGGAGAATCGACTCTAGCTTATACAACTAGTATCACACAGGAGGTGTGGAGATTAGGTTTCCCAGTTGCTAGAGTTCTCCTTTATATAGTCTTTCAAATTAGGGTTTGCAATCTAAGTTACCTTGGTAACAAAGCATTCAATATTCACCGTTAGATGAAAGCCTGATTAGATTCAAGCTAATATCTTTCAACCGTTAGATCAAAACTTAGCTGGTTACACACAAATGAAATGTACTTTTATTTAGGTTTGTGTAACCGTACCCAAACATGTATACTTAGTTACATATTGGTGTTTCACAAGATATGCAATGAATAACAATACCAATAATGCCTGGCGATTTCCTTTTCGATTCACAAAAAAAGTTCATGAATTTACTTCCTTAAAACAAATGTAAAACATTGTTTCCTAGGATGAAATCTTCACCTTATACCCATACATAATCACAATAGCATTCAAACGATTATGTCGATGTCTTATCTACAAAGTTTAATGGTTAAGAAATAAACCTTGTATTGTATTCCTTAATAATATGTCTAACTAGAGTGCCATTCATGCTTCACAGTTTTGTTTTCAATATGAACGACTTGAAATATACGTTAGGGAATGAAACAGATCAAGTCAAATATCACTAACCTCAAGTGGAAGGATGATGTTGTCGTTGTAGCTCCTTACTTCTTCACTTCTTCAAGTCTTCGCAATACTTGTAATGTCTCATATCCTAATACTTTCAAGCTAACCTATACGAAGTTGACTCTAGTACATAAAAGCGACTCTTAAAATGAGTTTTGGCTCATTAAAATATGACAACCAAACTTGACATACCAACGTTTGGTGGGTTCAACCGAGCAATGCTCTAACAGACGTATCCAGCCATTCACTTACAAATCATTTCTATCAACAAAAAAAAGCCTCAAGCTTGTGGGGTTCATCTTATCAAATGAATCCAGAAATGGGAATCGTGATGCGAGATCAAGACATCACAGGGATATATTGAAGACTCAATTTACTGATGAAAGAAGCAACTAGATGGACGTATTGTTTATGAAGTCGAACTGGTCGATGTTGATCGAACTCCAACAACTCGCATCTCTGTCTACTGCATTCCCAATACCACCAGCAACACCAGTACTTCATTGGTGGTTCTTAATTGCTAAAACAAGATGAAGAAGGTAGAGACCGGATTGGAAGCTCATGGAAGAATTGTCATATACAGGGTTGAGACGAAAATGAAGATGAGTGGAGATGAAGGACAGAATAGGCAGTGAATTGGAGTTGCCAGTAGAGATGGTGCTCATGGTTGGTGGATGGAAACATCATTGAGATGACCGCAACAAGGAAAAAAAGTGATGGGCGTGACTGATAAATACATGCTGGTGTTGAACAGTTGCAGTCAGTGAACTTTGTGTCGATTGGTTGCTGGATATCGACAAGAAAAGATAGTTTTGTTCGGTATTTTGCTCATGGTGTTTACTGCGACAAAGCTAGATCTCGTTGGTGGAGCGAATGGATTCAACTAAACTGAGTGGGTGATTGCTTGAGCCACGGTAATCTGTAAAAAAATGGTGTTGGCAAAGATTGAACGAACAGGGAGAAACTCGAGTTTGAATGAGAACGAAGGATTTTTGTTGGCTGATATGAATCATCAAATGAGCTGTAGAACTGGTGGTGTTACCATGGTCAAGACTGTGAAGACAAGAAAGTGGAGGAGCTAAATTGAATTGATATGTCATAGTTGGCCTGTATTTTGTGCCGTGGAAAGTAACTGAAGGTCACAGCATTGAGTTCGATGGGTATTCTTCAATGGTACTCGTGGAGGATAGTCAGTGAGTTGTGTATTCGATGGTTGCACCTGGTAACCAATGTTGGTGGTTATATGGACAGAAAATGGAGTTGGATTGAAGGGTCTGTATGTGAGCTGATGATTGAGGAGATTGTTTCACATGAGAAGGTCTGGGAAGAATCGAGAGCTAAAAAGTGATTGAAGAAATGATAGAATGGGAGCTGAGAAACGTTGTTACTGTCATTGTTGTTGATGTTTGGATGTGGTCCTTGTGTCTGGAAATGTTAACGGAACTGGCAGAGAAAGGCTTGATCAATGGAATAGTTTCCTTGGATGTTTTGGGATGGCTGAAGGCAGTGATTGTGATAGCAGAAGACGCGAATTGCATACAGGGCAGAGGCCGGACTTGGTAATGGCCTGGATTTGGATATCGCTGGTATGTTTGGACTGGGCTTTTTGATAGTCTTATTTGAAACTTTGAGCAGCTATATATATTTGAAAACTACAGCCACACCCATTTTTACAACTTTTCCCACTGTAAAACCCACACGCGTGAAATATCACACGCTCACCCAATTAGGCCGTGCAAATTATTCACGCACCCAGAGTTTTCGAAATTTCTTTTTTTTCTTTTTTTTTTCCGAGTTTAACCTCACCCATACAAATAGTTAGTTCACAGACTTCGTTCAGTTTTCACAAATTCGTTTCGAGAGAGAGATTTCACGGTTGAGCGATTGAGAAGGAGAAGGAGATAGAATACCTGCTAGAGCTAAGAGATTCAATTATCGACAATTTTGAAGAAGGAGATGATCTACTGGCGAATATAATTGAAGCTTTATCCTCACTTTCACTTTCTCGAGATTCAGGTTTCGATAGAGATTGACAAATCTCGGAGATTCGGTTCGATAGAGATTGATAGCTCGAGAGATTCGAAGGAGCTGTTTGAAGGATTACTCGGAAATTAGTTTCAGGTTCGAGCTACATTCCAATCTTGTTTCTGATTTTTTATTAATATGGATTTGATTCTAGGTTTTAGTTTCTGTAAGATTAGGATCTATTATTTTAGGTTTCCGAATCGGTTTTTAGATCTTTTAAGCTTGTTTTTGATTTTTTTGATTTTTCTAAGTTCTGAAATTGTTACGATTAATGTAGGTCTTTTCGATTCAATCTGTTTGTTTCGATTTGTTCGGATGTTGATACACCAATTTTTTAGGTGTTGCTTCTGTTCTATTTTGATTTATCAATTGATTTGTTTTTCCACTCATATTTTTAATCTGTTTTCTGTTACGTTAATGGAGATGTTATTGATTCGGATTGGTATGTTGTTCATTTTTGATCTGATTATCTTTGTTGTTGATTATTTCTTTTAATTTTGAGTAAGAATTCTTTGTGAAGCCATATGCAGGATAGATTTTTGTCTTTTGTGTTTTTGCAGGGTGAAATGCCTGCTGCTAGTTCACTAGCAGTAATTCACTACTTTAGTGAATTCTTAGCACATCCTGTTGATGTCAACACCACTCTGGAGAGTTTGAAGACAGCTGTTTGCCATAAGTGGACTCGTTTACTACCTCATCATGTGAAATTTTCTTTTAATGATGGAAGCAAGTTTGTGCGAGTTGATTCTGATGTTCTCGCAGTGTTTTGTATCTCGTTGCCAATGTAAAGGTCGAAGAGCTTTGATTTACTTGTTGAAGTTGGCTTCATTCTTTGAACAGTCGTAGTAGAGCTTCATCAAGTAGGCGTGTAATAGAACCCGAACCGGAAAGAAGCTATGGTGAATTTCCTTGAAGATGGTTCTCAGCCTATTGACAAGGTTCTTAGGACTGAGGGCTGGGATAAATTACTTGGTGATGTTGATAAAGTATTTTTGGAGATGTAGCGAGAGGTACGTATTGCGGTAAAGAAATATGAGGTAAAACTGGGCGTATTCTTGTATATACTAAGAATGAACCTAGCGGGTTCTATGCAAAATGCTCTAAAGAAAAATGCCCTTGGGAGTATAAGGTTTGTCTTTGTTGATGTTGAAAACACGATGCTTAAGGTTAAGAAGTATGTTAGCGGTCATACCTGTGGTGTGGGATGTCAAAGGCTTTTCCATAGGCTCAAGTAAATTTGTTTCTAGTCTTATCAAAGATGAAATTAGAATTGATCCGAGTTTCAAAGCATCCGATTTGAAAAAAGTTTTTTAAATCTAGTTACGGATGAATATGAAATATTACCAAGCTTACAATGGAAGAGAGAAAGTGTATGAGGAAATATTTGGTGATGAGGCCATGTCGTATTCAGTATCCGTATGGTATGTAGATGCCATTCGCAGACAAATCCCGGGAGTTGGATTGATTTTCAAGTTCAAACGGATGAACCCAATTGAACGAGGATAGTTCAACTGAATTAGAAGATGAGGCACCTTCAAATAAGTTTGTGCATCTTTTTATTGCTTTCGAGGCATGCATCCATGGTTACCGTTACCTTCGTCCCATGATATATGTCGATGCTACTTTTCTTACAGGGAGATATAGAGGATGCCTCATGGCTGCAACCGCTATCAATGCTGAAAATGGTATTTTTTCTGATAATGCATGCTTCTTATATATGTGCATAATGTCTTATGCATATTTTAGTTTAGATGCATAAGACATTATGCATTTTTTGTTTTCACTTTTCTGGTTATGCATCATTTCTGTTTAGATGCATAAGACATTATGCATTATTTATCTTAACTGCATGATGTCTTATGCATTATTGTTTTTCACTTTTCTGATCTTATGCATCCTTTTTATGCAAGTGCATAATGTCTTATGCACTATTTAGTTTAGATGCATAAGACATTATGCATCTGTTTTTAGCGCGCATACTTCATGTTTACGCTGGCTTTGATTTTATATTTTTTTTCATGCGGGGTTCTTTCCACTAGCCATGGCCCTGGTACTGGTGAAGATAATGATAAGCGGAATGGTTCATGAGGAATTTGAGTTATGTTCTTGATCATGATCAAAGGCCAATCACATTTTTATCTGATCGTGCAGAAGGATTAAAGAGAGCTATTCCAGTTTATTTTCCTGGAGCCTTCCATAGTTTCTGCTACTATCATCTGAAGATGAACTTACCAATTAATGGCTCGGCGAAAGGTATGGTGTCATTATTGATGCATTTCAAGTCACGCGTATGCTCTTAGTCCCGAAGGTTTCCAAACTGCCATCGCTACGATTAGGGGTCTTGGTTGTGGTTGGGTGGCGAGACTATATTGAAGATATCCCTTCGGAGAAGTGGTCAAATGCCTTTTTCAGGGGTTGTAGGTATGGTAGGACATCTTCTACTCTTGCCGAATCCTTTAATAGTTGGATGAAGGTACACAAGAAGCTCCCTGCAAATGCTCTTATGGATCAGATAAGGAAGGATGTGATGGGTATGATGTCAGAGAGGCGTAATACTAGAAAAAGTTTCATAACAATTCTCACCAAAGAATGAAGCTAAGATGGAGGCTCTTATTGATGAGGGTTTAACTCGGTTTGGTTATACAATCCGATACTCATGTTTATGAAGTGGAGGGAGGGGAGAGTTCTCATAGTGTTAACCTTGAGGCAAGGACATGTACCACATCGAGGTGGCGCGTCTATGGATTTCCATGTGTGCATGCTTTCGCATCGATAACAATGTCTCTGGTTCTAATCCGTATGATTTTGTTGAACCTTATTTCACTACGCATACTTCAATAATGTCTACAGCCATGCAATTCATCCTATTCCGAACTACAACAGGCCTGAAGTTTATGAAGGTAATGATATTATCAATGTACACGATGTTAGGAGGCGCTGTGGCGACCACAAGCTAATAGACATTTGAGCCGTTACGAGAAGCCGCCCAGAGAGCAATGCGGCTGTGGTAATTGTTGTGAGATTGGTAATCACAACAAGCAAACTTGTACAAAGCCTACATTTACAAGAAGCCTCCAAAGCCGCCAAGAAGCCAAGCGACCTAAGGGAAGTTAAGGGAGAGAAATTATCTTGTTTGTTTCTTCAGACTATTACTTTTATGTTTGAACCTTATTCATTATTCTTTAATTAGTTTTTGTGAACAAGTAATTTTTCTTTACTTAGTTTCTTTTTTGTATTGGTTTTATGAAAAATACTTGTTTTTTTTTTTTTGTGTGTTTTTCTACGCTTGTATCGATTATGTTTTCATTTTTTTATCTTAAATGCATAGTAGATTATGCATTAGTTTTGATGATGCATAATCTCTTATGCATTATGTCTTGAAGATGCATAATCTGTTATGCATTTATTCTTTTAAAGATGTCTCGCATAACGAGTCAATTCAACTTTGGTTCTTTCATGCATCTCAAACATCTTTATAACAAGTAATGCGTACGCATAACAAGTCATGCACATTTGTTTTATTCTCGCATAACATGTTATTCAGTTTGTTGTTTGTTGCATAACATGTGCTCTTTTGTTGCATAACATGATATTTAGATGTTTATATGTAACTTTGTTGTTCCTTCATTTTCCTTGTAAGATTTATATCATGTTATGTTTATAATCGGGGTTCGAGGGGCAGCGCCCCTCACTATCATAGTACTGATTAAATGAAATAAGATTGCGGCAAATATATATATATATAAATATCAACAAGATAACAAGATATAAGTTGTTCGGAAAAGATTCATACCAACGCATTACACATAACTACTGCTTGAGTTAAGCTTCACACTAACTACTTTACCATTAGTTTTCACTCCCAAGTTAAATTGCTCATCCTACCAACAACACACGGTTGTTAAAACAAAGTTACGTTTCAACCTTTCTATTATGCACAACATCGGGAACATTTACGCACAAACTTCATCACATTGACGCACAAAGATCATCCCGGATGTCTTCATTGGCATCTATCCCCCAACTGTTTCCAATATCCGTCAAGCAATTTCAATACAGACTTACTCTTTTCTTGTTAGCTTTTTCTCATCTTCCTTTCCCAACTTCACCATTTACGCTGACTCCAGACTTCATACTCATTTTCATATAGTAGCATACAAATATGAGGCAGTCGGGGTGATGACCTTGTTCAGGAACAGTCCTGGCAAAAATATCCTTGTATACAAGCGGTTCCCTCTTTATATCCACGATTTACGTGATAGATTCAGTTTGTCATACCTTTCGATCAACTAAGGCATACAAGCCTTTGCCATTATAAGCGCTTGTTTCTTGCGGTTAACTTTATAGCCTTCAAGACTGTTATGGAAGTTCCACTCACCCTCTGAAAAGTCATACTCTAACAATGTCCAATGTGTACCAGCAGGGTTTTCCTTTGTCATATAGTTCATTGGGATGAACATCTTCTCAACTTCAATAGGGAGATTCAAGATGAATTCTCCAACATATTTGAAATCCCATCTTTCTCCTTTGTTTTAACAAAGAACTGCAAAAGAAATATTGTTTAGGAAGAAAAAGTTAGTGGATGAAAGGGTGCACAACAAGTGTAGGAAACAATGATGAATAACTTGTTATGCAGTTCAAAACTAGTTGCATAACATGTTATGCAGAAGTAATAATATGGGCATAAGATAATATGCAATAATGACTTGTTATGTAGCAAAATGAAATTCTTTTTTGACTTACCCAAGCATCTCGGCCTCATGAATGCAGACTCAGATACCTCAAGAATACTCACATCATTACGTTCATTTTTCCGCCGTGAACAACCTATAACTGTAGTAACATAGTACTTGTTCTTCTAGGTATTCGTTGTTCATTAGCTGCCTTATTATATCTCCGTGAATCCGAATATCCCACAAGTACGGGTCTTCTCTTCTCTCGATACTCCAAGCCGAATTTAGCAGACGACATAATTAGTGAGATTTTTATTCAAGTGACATGGATTGTTTTAGAAGCATAATTTATTATGCATGGGTTTTTTTTTTAAGCATAACTTCTTATGCATTTATTTCATAAGAAGCATAACCTGTAATGCATTGATTTTTTAAACAAGCATAAACGTAGTTTTGATGTACTTACAGGCTGTTGGCATTCTCAAAGTACGTCTTCAGTACTTCCATCAAGGCTGGTTCTATTGTATCCTTGTAATCCTGAAAGCATTCCATTGTTTCCAGCAGAGGTAATTTTCTGAACGGCCCGCCATCAGACGTACGATGATTTTCTTCAACTTTATTCTCACCAGGCTTGTCTTTTTGCTTCTGCTGCTTCCCTAGATCACAATCTTTGAGGAGTACACTGGTTGTCCTTTGATTCCATGTTGTCCTTTCCTTGATTCTTCTTACCTTGCTTCCTGGTTGGTTCCCATCCTCTTCTGCCATGTTTGCTTTTCCTTTAGTGGTGTATTTCTTCACAGCTTTCTTCTTTTCAAAGACTGTTTTTGGAACATATTCCTCTTCTAGTTCTTCTTCCTACAGATTCATGAAAACAAGTGTGTTAGATATAACAATTAAGTAAATAGTAGTTGATTAAATAGCAAAACAACAACATAATAAATAGTATATAGTTGATTAAGTAAATAATAAATAGTACATAGTTGATTGTGACATTAAAAAAAACTTCAAGCAGTTCATGGATATTCAAATACATAACTGCTTTTATAATTTCGTACCAATGATAGTGAAATGTTCTCCATCTCTTGACTTTATTGTTTTCGGATCGGTGGCCGTCTCCTTATCTGCAAAGAACGGCCGTCTCAACAGTGGTCTGTTGTGACTTTCTCATGACTTGTTCTTCTCGCCATCTCAACAGTGGGTTCTCGCGGCTTTGTTGCGACTGGCTCTTCTGGCATTTCAACAGCTTGTTGTTGTTGTCCTCCAGCACCATCTTCTCCTTGTGAAATATGTAGATTAAATGAGGGCCCTCCAGCACCATCTTCTCCTTGCTGTTCTTGTCCTCCAGCTACATTCTGAAACTCTGGAAGATGTTCACCATCTTCTTCTCCAGCACCATCTTCCCGTCCAGCACCATCATCACCATCTTCTTCTCCAGCACCATCTTCCCGTCCAGCACCATCATCACCATCTTCTCCTCTAGCACCATCATCACCAGCAAGGAATTCTTTTTCCTGTGCTTCAATTCTTTCTTGAGTTGTTGCCGTTTGGAGTTGTTCCAATTCCTCCGCGTGTCACATTTCCTTGTCGCTGGACCCAGATTAACGGCTTTTCCGAGTCCATGAACTTGTAAGGTGAAGACTGGAGTCCCCGACTTGCCGTTTGGTCTTGGCTATCAAGTCGATAATTTGTGGCAATGATTCTTGTGTAGGTGGCTCGATTGAGGATACCACTTCAACAACTGTCTCATTCCCCGGGCAAGTTTTGGCTCGATTGGGACGCTTGGCTCGTTGACGATGCATTGACGCTAGGTCCAAATTGATGATTCCACTCGCACCTCCTCTTTCACGCCCGATGCAACGAGCAACTCCTTCACTTTATCGTACAACCGAGAATTGAAGTCTCCTCCATTAAATCTATATTCCTCCCGATCTGCTTGATATCTTTTAGTATTTCTTGGACATTCTTCAACCTTGCGCCAGGACTATCGGGAAACTTCTCCTCTTCAATGATCTGTAACGCATCCTGAAATGCATCTTCATACTTGTCCCTGTTCACCTCAAGATCCATTGCGATGAGCTCATATATAGGTTTCCTGTTTCTTTGTTCTCTTGGTTCACAGAGTTCCAACTCCATTGGACTGTACGCATCTCTAAAGTTCTCATGAAACTGCAACATGAATAATAACACTCATCAGGGAATGCATAACAAATATAACAACATTTCTTATATGCATAACATGTGATGCAGATATTTTAAACAATGCATAACTAACCATGCATTAAACATTGGAGCTGCATAACATATTATGCACTCATATTTCACAACTCTGCATAACACTTTGTCATTTTTAAATAATGCATAACTGGTTATGCATTCACAATTGCATATGCATAAGATGTTCTGCAACTATTTAGAAAGGTTCATAATATGTTATGCACTCATATTTAATATAACAACATTTTTTATATGCATAACATAACATGTGATGCATATATGTTAAACAATGCATAACTAACCATGCATTAAACATTGGAGCTGCATAACATCTTATGCACTCATATTTCACAACCTGCGCATAACACTTTTGTCATTTTTAAATAATGCATAACTGGTCATGCATTCACAATTGCATATGCATAAGACGTTATGCAGATAATTTATAACGGTTCATTAAAAATTACCTGCAAGTCTGTAATATGCTTCTTGATCATTGCTTTCTTCATTGCTGCAAAGTCCCACCTCCCAGCTCTTGGTGCGTGTAGACTGCCACTGACCTTGATGTCAGATGCCAACTCAGCTATGTTAGATTTCTCAGCCAACCAAAGCTGCAAAAAACAATAACTAATATATAAGATATTTTATATATTTGTTTTATTGAAAGAGAATTAAGTAAACAAAAAAAAACCCAACTCACAAGAGAATATATAGTGCAACCAGGGCAATTCCTGATCCAAGATTCTTTTCTTTCCACGAGTTTGATGCCGTTCATCGGGTTATCGTGAATCAAATCGGAAATGATACAGAGTCCATGGTTTGCAAATTCTTCACCAAACCAACATATTTGACGTCCAAATTGTCTCCCATTGACCCACAAAAGAACAGACGACTAGCATGTAGAGCGGGCAAAGGCGGACAACTTCCTCTTCACAACCTTTCTTATCAAGTTTTTCCAACACCCGGCCTTTGAATATCCTCTACCCAAACCTTTGTTACCCGTGCTTTGGGATCTCGTACTCACTTTACCCAGTCTTTGTTTTTAGTGGGAATTGCTTGACCAAGGCAAGTGATTTAGTCGGCTCTAGCTCTTCCTTTGAAGTCGAAATATTACTTCCTCTATCTCCTTGAACTCTTGGAATCGGAAAGTAGCGGCAAGCTCACCGGTGATGACGGTATACACTTGTTTTCGGACACCTTGAATGAATGCTGACTTAAATCATCATGGTTATATGATAAAAGACCTCATCCATCAGCTGGCTTATCTTACCATCAAACAATGCCATGTCACTTGCAGAGATACCCAGTTATAGAATTTCCCAAATGGACACACATTCATCATACTAGCCTGCGTTGGAGTAAAACCACCTCTTTCCTTTATTTTTGTGAACAAGGTACCTACCCTTAGAAATCTGCTCTATAAGTACCTTTACGAGTTGCGGCCTTGGTTTTAGGTTTAATCTGCATAAATAAAAGAGCAAAAAATTGCATTTTACTAAGTTAGAAACGCTATTTTGACTGCATAACCTCATATGCCTCTTATTCATGCATATGCATAAACTGTTATGCACAATTATTACAATGCATAACCTATAATGCACTACTTTTTAGAATGTATTTTTTGGCAGATTTATTATGTTGCATAACCTATGATGACTTGTTATGCACACCAAAGTTGTCTGCCTATTATGTATTTTTTTAAAGAAGCATTGCTGATCCCAAAACTACAAAACTAGCAGGTAAATGATCAACGCACCTGGTTTATAGACAACACATTGCTGATCAGGTTCTTCTTCTTCTTCACCTATGTTGACTTGCTGATCAGGTTCTTCTTCTTCATCTTCTTCTTTACTTTCAGATCTTTCAATTTGCTTCTCCTTCTTCTTCCTTTTCACGTCTTTTGATTGTTTGGGTTCACATCTGTTTCTTTTCCTTTGCTTATCAACAGCTTGCTTGACTGAAATTGACCAAATCAACATTGAAACAAATCAACCATACTAAAGAAACAATATATCATACAAAAGAAATCATAAGCAAGTCTTACCTTGTTTCCTTTGGTTCAACTTTTTCAAAATCATCCGAGTCATCATCCAAAATTTCCTTTAGTGCGGCTTTCTTTGCTCTCTTTGTTTTCTTTTATTTGGCTTAGGTGAACTAGGTGATTCCCGATCTTTCAATCTCTGCGACTTCCTTGATGGGGTGGTTGCTTCGGGATCTTATTGACACACAAATAAGTAAGTTATTCATATCGAGGTTATGGAGTAATTTTGGTAAGCATAACAAGTCATGCATTTGCATAACAAGTCATTCAAACATGGATCACGAGACACATGAAGGAATGTAAATGCATACAGAGACATTCTTCTTCTTCTTGGCGGCGCAAGGCTTTATGTTGGTTCTCGTCTCCTTTTCTTTGATTTGTTGACCATCAGTTTCCACCTTTTCTACTTCTAGATTATCATCATTAGAAGGTAAAAATGATG
Source organism: Papaver armeniacum (assembly GCA_023531295.1). NCBI lineage: Eukaryota > Viridiplantae > Streptophyta > Magnoliopsida > Ranunculales > Papaveraceae > Papaver > Papaver armeniacum. Next base: position 1,077 of record JAJJWW010005655.1, on the reverse strand, counting down.
TTAAAAAACTTAAATAGATTAAAATGAAAAAGTAACACTTAAAAATGGGTGTTATGCACATTTATTTTGATGCTGCATAACCTTTCATGCATAATGCATGACTAGATTTTATCTTTGCATAACTGTCATGCATAATGCGTAACTAGTCATGCATTAAGAACTAGTCATGCATAACCTGTTATGCGGATGCATAACTTTGTTTCAATCATTCATAAAGTACGCATAACTTATTATGCACTCAAATAACTTGTTATGCGGTTTTTATGCATACCGAGAGACTTCCAATCTTTGCACAATATTTTTCTTTGCCTTCTTTTGCATCTTTACCAGTGGTTGGTCACTATCACTTTCTACTTTTTCATCTTAAACATCATCAGGTAAAATTGATGTTAAAATACAACAGTGGGTAAGTTATAGAGCAAAAGAAATTAGGGGTAAACATATTTAGGATGAAAATTTCACCAGAAACAAAACTTAAAATTAAAGATACAAAAATGGAAAAAACAAAATCAAAACACAAACAGATGAATTAATTGCTGAATCTCACCATTTTTTTTCTTTTTCTTCGGATGAATTTCTCCTTCGTCTTCAACATCAAGAACAAAAGTTAAAATCGAAAAAAAAAATCAAATCTACTGAATGCAAGCAAAAATACATCGATTAAAGCTAGTTTCAATACTTGTTTTCTTCCTCGTTTCTGACTTACTGAGCGCGTTTTACTTGGCGTTTCATCCATTTTTGACTGTGTTTCTAGGGTTTTCGATTTTCTAACCTTTAATGTGAATCTGTAAGTAGTTTCTAGGGTTTTCGATTTTGGAATTGAATTCGCAGGCTTTGGTTTTCTTGCGAATGATGATGGAGAAGAAAAAAATGTAGATCGTGAAGGAGAGAACGATGAATATGAAGAAGAAAGAGTAGTAGTTAGTAACGGTGGAATTGAAATAAATGGGAGTTATTCTAACCGTACGAAACCGTGAGGGTATTAGTGACTTTTTTCACGTTTTTAATTTTCTTAAAAAACTTTGGGTGCGACCGTAGGAAAAATTAATCGTGGGCACGCTAGTGAGAAATTTTTTT